>CABEEJ010011685.1:0-10319 GCA_901482245.1 Timema douglasi | reverse complement strand
AGGCTGGCTTCAACTAGTCCTTTCCCCGGTAAGAGCCGATAAGACTCAAGCGCTTCCGATGTTAGTTGGGAGAGGGGAAGGGGTCCGCGCAAATATCCTTGAGTATTATTGTGACAGCGCTTGATGTTATTGTGTTGTCATTGTAGAGAGGGAACGGGGTGTGGGGGCAGCGCACAAATAGCTAGAATATCGTTGAGAATTGTTACGCAAATTGAGACTCAGATAGATTTTATTTGATGCTTTTATTTCCCGTTAAAATTTAACTCAAAATAAATAAACTAGAAATGTCTGGGGACTAGCCTAGTCCTACTAGTCCATTGACGGCACGCCACTGACTATAAGAAAGGTTAGGTTATTCGCAGATGGCTGTGGAGGCCAAAATAAGAACAGTGTAGTGGTTGGTATGCTATCAAAGAGGTTTCTCCTCAATGCACTACACTATGTGGAAACTATTGAACTTGTTTTTCCAATACCAGGCCATTCATTCATGCCTGCAAACAGAGTTTTCGCTCGTATATAGAAGGGGATCAAAAGAAAAGAGGCAATAATGATCCAGAAGAATACATACAGATATTGTTTGATCATGGAGTTTTGCAAAAACTAGCTTCTGTAGAATGCCCATTGTCCAGTATATGAATGGAAGACAACATTATCTTACGTTCAGCTTCCACCTGTGAAATGGCATTCTAAATTTAAAGCTAGCAAACGGATCATTCTACAAACCACTAAGAATCGCCTGAAAGTGATTGTCAGGGGGGGAATAAGCATTTCGTAGTGACATTCTGTGTGTTAACATTCTGTGCGTTAACAGATGCATTGCCTAAAAAAAAAATTAATGGATGAAATTAACCCGGTTATGTTGCCTTTACGCAGAAACAACATTTAAAAGACGAAATCAACCGACGTTTCCAAATCGCTGGAAAACATTTTGGAGAAGCCTGGGAAGACCTCCCAGAACTGTTATTTTACAAGGAACTTATTTATGTGAATAATGACCCAGTTGTGTCTACAGGTTATGAGGATGAGCTGAGTGGTGGTGGTGGTTATGATGAAGAAAATTATCTGAGGATATAAACACTATCCCTTCCTATAGCAAAGTAGTTTAAATGACATTGAGAGTTTAATAATTTTAATGAGATGTTAAGAAAATAGCAGTAGTGATTTAATTGTGTTTTACTCTGAATTTAATTATTTTGTAGAACCATTATTTGAGTTTTTCTATTATAAATAAAATCTTGACATCATCTCTATCAAATATTTAAAGTTTTTTTAATGATTTGGATTTAAAAAGGTTGAGAAAATGAGTTTTTAATATCCTGTCAATGTGTGTAAATGCAGTGTTATAAGTTTTTTAGGTAAGTTTCAAAACATGCCCTATCCCATTGTGTGTATTCCATAAGCTGGAAAAATATATAGTGAATTCCAAAAATTGCCTCCCCCATATTTAATATATTTCTACTGACTATAATATTGATGTTACACGTCTTTAGGTATTGAATAACTTGTTACTAATTATATTTTTTGACGGGAAACAAAACCAATAAATAGAATTTCGGGTAAAACAGATCGAATCAGTTTTTCTCTAATACCGAAACCATAGAAAAAGTGGAGATGACAGGTTTTGGAACTATGTAACGTACAGATGCTGGATGCCCCTTATCGAGACATCATTTGTTACGTTCTGCTGGAATGCCTTCACGTTGAGCGCCATTTTAATGTACTAACTTCACTTTGGTTTGAAGAATATATATATTACAAATAAATGTTTTCGAAAATAGATACTTTTGTATAAACTTTAATGGTATAATGTATTACATATCACTGTTGTTTGAAAAAGAATAATGGAAACCATTTAGGTAAAAACATCTTGGCCGTGATTCCAAACACAGCCAAGCTAACATTATCAAACTATACGAGATTGATACACATCTCTCTCGTCTGCCGAAGAAGAGTAGAAAGACGCGCAATGTAATACACATCCCTCTCGTCTGCCGTAGAAAAGTAGAATGACCTGTCTACCAAGCTAGTGTCCTCTTGAGTCGAGCCATGTGAACCCCGTAGTTCACACCCTCGAACCCAGACCGCTCCTTGCTTTCTTTTCATCGACCAATAGGGTTAGTTTTTAATTAGCGCGCATTTAAGAAAACAGACGCGTTTCTCTGCACCTGCTATTATTTTACTGCGCAAATACAACCCGGAGGTAAAAACCTTGTTTCTGACACGTGCAGTTAAAATAAAAGAAAAAGAAACATGGACGTAGTATAGAAAAGATAAGTTTACTTTATATTAACTGAAAAGAAGAAATATTAATATATTTACTTTAAAATATGATCTCGAATATTAAAAAGACAGGAAAAATCGATATCATTACAACTATAAGAGTCATTTATTTTAAAGAACATCAATCCTGGTCAATTTTGATCGACCGTTTTTCTTTACATCTATTTCCACAAAGTCTCTGTTGATCTGAAGCTTTACAAAAATAGAAAAATGATGGGGTTCTTAAATTTGACCATCCTAGCTTCAAAGAATTTCAATTTAAATCCATCAACATTGTTTGGCTATTTTTGTTATAAATTAAGTCATTTCAACAACTATACAAAAAATTTCTTGATTCATTACATTGACTTTAAATTTGTTCGATGCTTTGGATCTGGACAATCAAAACCCGTTTATTTGGTGAAAAAATATGGTTTTCATGGCACTTCTGATATTTTTAAATTATACCCAAGTGCCTATCAGATGGTAGACATGTGTGTCCATAAATTAGAAATCGATGTTCAATCTCTTAAAATTTATTTTCTCGTACTAGCGAAAGCCACTCGGTCATAACTGTCCAGTTTTTATTTTGCCCTACACAGTTATCAGAGAAGCAAATAATTTTCATAACACTTTTATTGAAAGATATTTAAGTATTGTACTACAAACTTCATCACTTCACCTCTTGGATATGGCATCTGTCCATGAACATATGCGCAGTATCTTTTCCACAATCGTGAATTTCGAGATTGTACATCCATAATTTTATTTTGTAGAATGCATTACCTACAGTGAGCTTGGGCATTGGCAGTGCCTGTTGCAAGTCAACAAAACATACTAATAAACTATCTTGGTCTCGATCAGTCTGTTTTTCTAGCTTTATGCATTGAATCTGCTTCCCTCTGATGAAACTCTTTCTGTATGATTAGCCTGTCATGTTTATCTTGATCTTCTGGTAATCTACTTGCGTCAATCTGAATGTTCAATGTATCACATGTTTTACATGTATCTGAGTGTGGCACTTAGAAACCAATGTTATACTCTGAGCAAAATACACGTCTGTATTTATCTTCAGAAACAGGTATAAAGCTATGCTCTTTGCATTATGGCACATAATAGTCACGATACAAGGAATCAATTGAAATATCACAATTATAATATACTTTGGATGGATTTGATTCGTGACTATAGTGACTCTGGTATGTTGGAATGGATCAAATATGATCACGTATAATTTGCAATATGATCTCAGACACTTTATTTTTCTTGTTTGAATGTTTCCCTAGAGAATCTCGTTTTACTGCTGTAGAGCTATTTGATATCTGTTTCACAATATTTTCAACCCTTCCCCTCAGAGTTCTGCGGGTCATGTATGGTCAGAAACTTCATTTTACAAACTTTTATATCGTTACCGTCCACTTTCACCGGGTATTCGGTAGCTACCTTCCTGAATGATTCACTTTGTTTCATCTTTTTAGGATAAGATCGCTTCATGAGTATTGTTTTTATGGACGAAAATAAGTATGAATTTTGAATATCAAAATTTGCAAGATTACATAAATTATTAAATCTTTGTTCTGTTGATTTTATCAGTTTTTGTCGACATTTATTTTGACAGTTGCAAGGTAGTCCCATCAATCTAGCTGGCACGTTACATTTTATCTTGATACTGATGTATTCTTGGCACTATACAATTATTAGAAAAAGCAACTAAAGGAATGTTTATTCACAGGTAGATATTATCTGCTAGAGTTAATAAATAAAATAAAACTAATTAAATTCTTTTTCCGTTTCATTTTATTCTTCGCAGAATTTTCAGTTTCACGATAACGCTACTGCTTACGTCCCCTAAGCTTTTCTGGTGTAATTGGAGTTTCTCGGATAACTTTGGGTACATCCTGCAACATAAAATAAAATAGTAGTATACATAATAATTCTAGAGGCAACACAATGGTAAGCCCAACATCACTCATAAACACAGCGTAATAATATATCAACTACATTTTTCACATTCACATCTTCAAACATGCACCACATTTAAAATTAATTACAAATAATATTTGAATAATAGCTTTAAACCATATTAAAAAGTAACAATTTACTATTCCAAAGGCATGCAGCTTTTATTATGTCCATACAGTGTTAAACCACAAAATATTTTAAAATGACTTACCTCAGAATAATCTGATGAATCACCCATATTCGGTTGATAATCCTCGTTCTGGTCCCTATCATCAACAGCTGAATCACTTTCACTATCCAATGAGGAGCTAGTTCAATATCTTCCATTTTCCAATAAACACTCTCACTGCTGCCACTCGCTCCAGCCATCCTGGTGTGTGGCTTACCATTGTGTAAGACGAAAGGTGAACTAATGCAGTAAGTGCAAGAAGAAGATTTCTGAATAGTGGTGCCATCTTTTGCACTAACATTAAACTATTAGGACTGTGGCTAGTCACAGTGTTTCCTCGTCTATATGTGTCACTAGCTCATTTTTGAAGAAAATGTGGCTTGACATTTTGTTGTCCCAAGCCTCTTAATTCTTAACAAATTAATTTCACAAATATTTGTGATGATTAATAATAAATAATTCATAATGAATTATTGTTTTACCTATTAAAATCATTTAAAAGTTGAAATGTTTGTCCTTTTCAAGGCTTAAAATGTTCAAAAGTTTATCTTTCCCAATCCTTGTTTCAAATATTTATTTATTTATTATGTTTAAACATTGATTTTGTTGAAAGTACCAATAAATCTAAATATTTAATTTATCGACCGTTTACATTTTCATTTACGTATGAATGAATGGAAAGGGCCCACTTTGCTCAGGGCTTAAACTGCTGATAAGACTGCCCTGAACATCAAAGACGTGAGATCTTGTTTCTGACAGGGAAAGTTAGATGGAAATAATCAGCCACACCTGTAATTGTATTAATCACCAGAGTTCCACGAGTGTAAAATTTTTAGATAGCCCGAAAGTATAGAAATAAGATACGTTCACTACTATCTATCTCTTTGGTATTACAGCGTAAGCTTTGTTTGGAGATGTTCTCAAATATTATTCACATCTCTTTGGAACTGATTGCAACATCATTAGCCGTGAAGGCTTGCTTCGCATGTACTGAATTTTCAACATGTACATGAGTTCTTGCAAAATTGTATTTATATGTCAAGTATTAAGTATACGCAGGAGAAATACTATATTGAATTGTTTACCGTCTTGATTAGTGTTAAATTTTAGGCTGGATTGTAACTATATAAATAAACATGCCGAAAGGAAAACGGAAGGGAAAGACAGGTGAGAAAACCCCATGCCTTCGTGGCCTTGCTGTAAGAGTTTCGTTATTTGGCTTAGGTGTTTACCATATGGATCATAACCAAATTTTATTAAATTGTCACTTATGTGTGTGTATTTCAGCAACGATGTCAAGTGTCTCTAACATTGATCTATCCAACCATAACCTTTTGTATGACAAAAATAGTATTTGACAACTATATTAGTTTCTAGAGCTAGGCTGAAAACATAGTTGAGAATAACCTAAACGAGCCAAAACTTGTTTTGTACAAAAATATAGTTAGGTGCTGAAGTTGCATCTACCAAATTTAATCTAAAATCGTCTCTGTTCCAGGTGCATCTCAAAAACCTCGAATGGAAGTAATTGGCTTAACATCTGACGAAGATTCTCTGAATGACAATGTCAGCATCATCAGTGGTTTCTCCGAGACAAAAAGTGTTATTGAGGAAGGTCAGTTTCTGTTGCCCTGGATGTAAAAAAAACCTGTTATCTTTTGTTACTTCTTCACACAGCTACAGTCAGTGTGAACAGAGAGTGATATATTTTCTTCTCTTGTCAAATTATGTGAAATGTAATTCCTTCTAGCGCACACAACATCATTTAGAGCAAATTCTCGATTGTAGGGGAACAAAACAAATGGGAAAAAAACACTAAATCACTAAACAAGTTATTAAAAAACTTACCTAATTATTATTTTTAAGCACGGTTTATTATTCACACATGAAAGGTTAGATTAAGCTCATTTGTATTAATTCATCCAAAAGGTTAGGATAATCTCATTTGATGGTTATTTAAGGTTTAAAACCTAATTATGCACCCAATAAAGTAGGCCTACTATCACAATCTAAAATGTTTCTCATTCAGTTTAGATGTTTGATGAGCACTTGAGATCTGTGATGAATTGTATCCGAATAGTCCGTCTAAGGGCCCTTGGAAGCCAAGTGCACTTTGAAGTTGAAATGGCGTCGGCTTAAAGGCCGGAAGTTATTTTTGATGGTGTCTGAATCCTCTTAAAGTGTACAATTGCACACTTAACTACGGGGCACACACGACTTGCCCTTTATCGCGCACTTTAGTTAAACTAGCTTTTTATATTCAATGAAAGAATTATATATTTTGTGAAAATGGAATAAAACATTCGCATACTGTTAAATAAAACTAGTATAGCATGTTCTTTGTTTATATTCATGATGTTAAACAGTTAAATTTCTCTTTCTAGTGTGAAAATCTCTTTCTCAATAGGATTTTTTTTTTGCGAGTTATGAGCTCTTCAATAAAATTTGTTTGAGAATAAAACTTTACAGATAAAAGTAACTTAATTAGGGCAATATTTAAATGTATATATTTACCAATTTCTCTAAATACCCAAAAATGTTTGACAAGCTCCTTGGTATCCTTGCATATATCCCGCATCTGTTGCCGCGTAATTTATTTGTTTATTCAGCAAAATGTCTCAAAACTATAGATCAACATGTAAGTAATTTATTTTAGAATTCCTATAGGCCTTTGTATTTATCTGGCAATACTTTTACCGTGGAAACGTATGTTTCGAAATTAACCACCAGATGGCTCTAGCTGTACTTTGCTGTCCGAAAACTATCATGCACCCTATGTGCTTAGGTGCGCCAGAAACATGTTATATTAAAGTGTGCAGTAAAGTGCACAAGTGCGTAGGAGACGGACTATTCAGATACAGCCATGGTCTACTTTTGCTTGTTTTGTTAGAAAATGTTCACAGTTTTTTTAATAAGATAATAAAGTTAAGTAATTATCTACTCATTTACAAGAATTAGGTAGTATTTTTCATACAAATCCCTGATAGGCTTACAGCCAAAAAATTACTTATTTTATCAGTGCGATATCGCATCTTGCTAGAGGAATCACATTGATTTTCCAGTATTTTGCACAGGCCTACTCTTTAAATTACTTGTATGCATCACATTTTTATTTAATGAAGTAGGCCTACACTAATTGTTAATAATCTGTCGCATCATCCTTAAAAAGCATGTAAAATTTGGCACCCATGTTGAATTCATTGACAAAGGTCCATAAACATCACTGTTTTATCAATTCACTCAGATGGTAAAGTGAGTCTCTCTTTTTTTTGTGTTTGGAGGTTAGCCGATGAGTTTTGCCACTTAAACACGGCTCACAAATTAAACTATTCAAATCAGTTTGACACCACACACAACCTTGTTTTCCACCACCTAACGATTTGTATGTTTATTCACGAGTGCCAACCGCTCATGACACTTTTGTTTATTAACAAATGGCACTTTTGCTTCAGTGTCAAGTTAAGGTGGTTTTATAACAAAGCACGTTTCATACACATCATTTATATTTTTTTCCACTTAACCATCACATTAGGCCTAAATGAAATCTGGTTGACCCTTGAATTGGACATCAATGCACACTCTGACCAAAAACAAACTTTTTCTTGTATTTAGTACATTTAAAACATCCTTGATTCATGTTTCTAAGCACTCCACTAACAATGTGTTTATATAAAAATAGTGCTGATCTCAGTATTTAACATTGACAGTTGTCACCTAACAACACCTTGTTTCCGTGACTCACTCACACCCATGTCAGTACGAGATGTGTCTAACAGTCTTCTTGCTCCATTTCACCAGAGATCTCACTCGGCTCAAAGATATTTGTACTCATTGACACAAACTCATTCGCCCTTTCAGCACCGTATTCGGCAGGAAGACTAAACATTTTCACCGTTATGGCGGTTAATGATACGTCTTCCTTATATTTGTTTACTCAATTGCCATATTTTGGATCCCTGTAATTATTGTACCACTGAGTCACCTGTTGGATATCCCAGGAACGTCTGGTAGACGAGTTTGGTTGTTGCTGATGTTTGGTTGTGGATCTGGTTGAGGTTAGTCCACATTTCCGCTGCCGTTATGCACGCCATTAGGCTCTCTAGTAACTAGTTGATGTTTCCTTGAGACTGAGATGACCGACATCAATGTTGCGTTTTCTCTCAACCATCATTTGTTGCTGTCCCATCTGCAGGTCTTTCTTCCGTTCCGTTTACATAGCCGGTCAATCCACACACGACAAATATGGTCTTCATTTCAAATTTTCATGTTGAAGTTTGTCCCAAAAGATTTTAAAACATGTTTTGAAAACTCTTTCATAATTTTTATTACTTAACCGTGATTACTTTACGCAACCACATTTTACTTACTCTGGACGCAGACAACACTGCGACACTTCTCAAATCAACTACAGTGAAACCTGCCGGGACCACAAGTATCCGGAAGGGGCAAACAATTGAATTTCAATACAGGTTTGCTGGACCGTTAGCGCAGAAACTGGGAAGTACAAAGATGAGAATCAAAAGGAAATGACAGTACAAAAGTCTGTAGGCATGGTAACAAAAGAACTATTAAGGAGAAAGTAAATATATGGTACCTGACTTCACATTTCAACCCCTCCTAACCCATTTAGGGCCATGCCTATTCCAGGGGTGCAGAATATTTCCGAACGCATGAACGAGTTTTGGGGAAATTAGGGACAGGGAAAAGTCCAATGATTCTGTTGCCATGTTTAGTACAGTCTGGTTCTGATATAGTAGTTTCATTTGTATGAAAACAAAGGCTGATGACACTCTACACTCTACACTGTCAGTATGTGCCATAGTGGGACAGTGGGTGCGTTGTCTAGGGGCTAAGATAATTGGTCAGAGTTCTAGGTAAGAAGTCAGAGGTTGAGATAAGGGGCAAAGGAAAAATATAATAATTCAACCTGGCTAAAGGCGTGATGAGTCATCAGCCACCTACCCTACCGCGGGTGTTAGGTAGACATGGCGGGCAGGTGGGGGAGGGTAGGGAAGGGTGAGATGTTTGGTTTTAGTTTGAATTCACTCACCCTTATATCACTGCCTAATTACACGGTGATGTGCTCACAGTTTATTTAAACTCGTGACATGTTGTAACAATTGTTTAGCCATGAAATGGTTGTTTTTAGTGGACCTATTAAGGTTTGTAAATTGTACAATAGATAAATGTAAGATGGTTTAGTGAAACACATTTTATTATGTCGACTTTTAAAGAGCAAACAAGACGTCAACTGTGTTTATTGTGAATGGTGTGGCAGACATGTTAAACTCAGATATCATATATTTAATAAACATTTCCAAGGAAAACCTATAAGTAAGGATCAAGGGAGTATTGCAAGTTTTGTAAAACATAAATTATGTGATCAGATAAAACTCACAGTCGTAAATAGCAATAGTATTTCTCCTAGTGTGGTTGATAGTGATAGACCTTGCAGTAGTGGCGAGTCTATGAAAATCAACCATCAAACCAAGGCCTCCCGGGATGACACTCCACTAACTTACTCTCAAGTTGTAAAATGGAATGTTGGTACTGTTGAGCCTACTGGCAATATTACACCCTCCGCCGATCCTATAGACAAGGCCCCTAAAACTATAGGATAGGAAGGATGCAACAATACAAGGAAAATATCAACTGTAAATAGAAAAAAGTTTATAACAAAATATTCTTTTATTGCCAAAAATATTAACAAAAACACGGAAAGGACGGCCTTATTTTAAAACATCCTATAGCTACTATTCTGAAAGAAAACATTGGCTTATTTGCACAGGAATTCACAAAGAAAAATTGACTTAAAGTCCTTCAAACATACAGTTATGGCTGGCTACAGAAAAAGTCAAAACAAGACTTAAGGTCTTTCAAAGTGTAAATGAAGAATAAGTTTTACACATGTTCCCTTGACATATCGAAC
>CABEEJ010011684.1:0-10320 GCA_901482245.1 Timema douglasi | reverse complement strand
TTTTAGAAACTCACTGTAAAACATTGTGTATTTTCTTTTATTATATTATTATGCCCGTGCGAAGCCGGGTTGGGCTGCTAGTTTATCCATAAAACGTTCTAGTATTATTATACAAATGATATATATTAATACAAATATAGTACTTGGTTATCATACTAAATTTATTAATCTAAGAAGTACTGCAAAATTTTAGTTTCAAACCACAAAATATTAATTACGATTACAACTGTTTGCTAGACTGTTAAAAACCTTGTTCACTTCAACCGTAACATCGCGATGGAGAGGTATTAATGCAAGACCTGAAAGCCGTTCTTCCGTCATTGTCGTACGTAGACATTTCAAAGCGCTCCGCGGTGGAAACACTCACTACACGAGATTCTAATATTTTCATTATTAAATTTATTCCTGGGTAGAGGTTTTTGTCACAACCTAGGCGAGCATCTCGTGTGATTGATGGAATTAATTACCAACCCAATGTCATTTTCTCGTGACCACTTTACTCTCCAGGATTGTAACTTTCCATTCAGCATTTTCTCACCCGCCTCGGTGGCGTAGTTAGCTAACGCGCTAGTCGTATTGAGCTAAACTGCCGAGGACGGGGAGATCGAGGTTAGAATCTTGGTCGGATGAACTGGGTTTTTTCAAACGGTTTTCCACTCTCCCTCCACGCAAATGCGGGTTCACTTACTCTAAATCCAACCTTTCCAATTCCTAATCCATTAGCATAATTAGTACTCAAGCATATAACCCGAACGGGTAGTAAGACGTGGTGCTAAAAAAAAGCACTTTCTCTAATGCTTCCTATTATTTTTCATCTTTGATAGAGTTCATTGACAGAAGATACCTATCATAGAGAAATGTATAATTCCTTTCTCTATGTACCTATTGAGTTTTCACTTTGATTAGATCTTTAGGTAGACCCATTCATGAACAGGTGATAGATTGCATTGTAGGAGTCAACCAAGGGCAAATAAAAATGGGGTTTGGAGGGGATGTCCGGAAATCCCACCCACACTATAATGTTATGAACTCCTTTAGGATGGTAGATATATACGTTTAAAAAAATATTGGCTAAGATTATTATTATTATTATTAGCATCGCATCTTACTACCCGTTCGGGTTATACGCACTTACGCTAATGTGTAATAGTAGGGTGATTATGAGATGTAATGGAGGATCTACAGTTTAACGTGGAATACAAACCACGGTGGAGGCCTGGCATTCCCCACATTCACAAGATGTCTTGTCAGAGGTGAATTAAGGGTTTGGCAATCTAGATAAATCTGTGCCGGGACCAAGGATTGAACCCCGGCCGCCAGCATAGAAGTCCGACACCTTACCCCTAGACCGCCAGGTCACCTATTGGTTTAGAGTTATAGTAAAACTTTCTAGCTAGCGAATGACCCTTGAAAAAATAATTTCTTTACGCCCTTTGGAGTCAACCAATCTTTACAAAATTAAGGTATACATTTCAATATTTTTGATAATTATCGATGCATGGGGGGTGGTGGTAAAAGCACCATTGCAGTCAGTGAGGAATTCAAGAGGGAGGATATAGCCCCATTACTACTCCCCCCTCCCAAGCCCACTGGTGCCTGGAGGGGCCAATCTAGTCTGTAATGAGCTTAACACCTTAGACCATTCTATCCCCATTGAGAGCCCGATTACTAATTAATAAAATGATACAAACACTATTGAAAAGTGAAAAATAAAGGGGCGTCATCGTTAATTGAACTCTAACAATGAACCATGTTTAATACCAGATTCACATAGTTTATCGACACCTTGAATACTTCTTGAAGCTAATTTTCCCCTTAAGGATGTTTGCTGCCTAAGGAGATGTTTATTTATATTGCTGAACGTAGTTTTACATTTTTATATTGACTCAAAGAATTTCTTTAAGTGTATTACAAGTAGTAATAAGGCTGTATTTATATTTGTTCCAAGAATTTCTTGAAATAAATTAAAAGCAGTAATCAGGCTGTATCTTTTCTTTACTTGTTCCTAGAATTTCTTGAATTGAGATAAAATTAATAGTGAAGCTGGAAGTTTGCAAAGAAAAAAACAACAGACATACTTATGAGTCCTAAAGTTTTTACAAACCTTACTTGGTGAGGCTTTTTTTCTACATATTTGGAAATTAAAATATCTATCTGGTAAGTTTGACATAATTTAAAATAGCCATAGAATAACACCACGTATCCATCGTATGTATTAATAAAATAAGGGACGAATGAGTTTTGTTTTTGTAATGAGGTGCTTATAGCAAAAAGTCATGCCAATATGGAAAGGTGGTACTCAATGCTTTTTAAATTTCAACAACAATCAAAATAAATTTAAGATACATTTTTTAAATTAATTGAAAATATTATGTTGAACCTCTACGATGTGCATCACAGAACTACTGTCGAAAATTAAACTAAACGTATCTTATGAGAAAATTTGATTAGATTCCAGTTATCATTTTTCAATTTATTTGAATATTACTCTGTTACGATTGATCTCCGTAATTATAATCATTCATCCTCTAAGCTTCGTATTTCTTTTATACATAAATAGCTGAATTCCCATTTTTCGCATGGGATATTGTATAATAATGTCGTTGAACTTGAAGTAAACTATGAGTCACGGGCTTGTACGTGAACCGAGTGACGGCGTCTTGGAGAATGGCCGCGTTATCAGCTGAGCGCAACTGGACAGCTCCCCCCGCCCCCCTCACCACTCTCCAGCACCACAAACAACCCCGGGCCGGGCCCTCTCACTCCTACAGCCCCTAAAAACACCACAAAATTCAGCAAAATATAAACTATATACTTCTACCATCTCTTCGAGTTGCATATTAAAACGAACTTACATATTTTAATTAATTGTTTGCATTTATTTTTTCCCACACCTTAGAAGCATCTACGGGGTTAAAAATAATTGCTTTATTTTTTTCGAAGGCATTATTAGAAATAAACTTATCAAATAATTACCCTCTAAACGCTTAAAAAGAGTTTATAAAGCAACATTTTTGATTGGGGTAGCTACCCCGATTTCACCACCTTAATCACAAACCATCAAAATGAAACATCTTTACTTTTCCTAATTAGCTTATAAGGAACACCTGTGACAAATTTCAGCCCTCTAGCTTCGTGGGAAGTGTGAGAATTAGTGATGAGTGAGTGTCAGTCAGGGCTTTCGCTTTTATATGTATAGAAAGAGATTGTACAGCGTTGCTTTCCTCCATTCTGAAGAAATTTTCTGATCATTTTTGCCCAAAAAGATTTTTTATTATAAAAAATATAAAAATACGGACCTTAGCTGATGTTTTTTTCCATCCCACCAGTAAATGGAAGATACCGATCTCTACATTACATTATTTAATGGCTACTAGTACTTTTTTAATAACTACGTTATTTATATCAATCAGAGACCAAATATATCTAAACTAAAATAACAGATTAAAAAGGATGAATTTTAATTTGTTAAATCAAAAAATTACCTAAGTTTTATATAAATATACTTATATTTATTTTCAATTTTAAACCTTAAGACACAAGGGTTGTTTAAAAATTTAGTCTAGGGAAATAGATGAGGATGGTTACTACAGTAAATACACCCGCATTGGAGTGGAGAGGGGATGAGAAAACATTAATATTTTAAAACATATGTGGTAAACCACATCCCAGGTAAGTGTGGCCAAGATTCATATTTTGACCTCTCCGTCACAGGCCATCCAATACACGTGCCCATTGGGTGGTTAGTACATCACTTATTTAAGTTGAAATTCAAAACCAGATCACACAAAATGACATTTTTATGTTTTAAGCAAAGTCATTCCTTGAATTAATAAGTCCTTCCTAATTATTTATAAGTATTTAGATTCCCACACATACTCTAACATATATTAGCCTACTATGTACAATTAATTATAATTAACAAACCTTTAATCAAACAATAATCATATGCATCTCACGTTGCAACTAGTGGAATAAGACCTGTCCAATATTCATGATCTTTTTAAAGCTTTTTTTACAAGGAATAATAAGCGGTTCCCGCTAAACTCTTAAAATATTTTAAAGTTTTACAATGACTTAGTTTACCAAGTTTAACTGATGATATCACCTCTTGAATGAGAACATGATAAAACATTTGCAATGAGATTTGCTAGCTGTGGGTTGTATTGTTATACCTCTAAATTTTAAGGCTTGATAGCGGTAATAACTCAAGGAATTGTACTAGAACAATAATATTCATATAGCCTACGTACTACAACTACGCCCTTGTTAATTCCATGGTCGGTCTCCACAAAGATGACATTAAAGGATAATGGTATGTTATTATCAGTGCTAAACATGATCTAGAGGAGCTGTTTGATGAGGGCTCTTAGAGGTCAAACTCACATGGAAAAACTCACCTCTTACGAGAGTTAATCACTCTTATGATCTCTGAGGGGAATCGAGGCATGACCCGTGGAACAAACATATCTCGCGTGATTGTATAGCGTATAGTCCCTTCAAAAAGAATTGATTTTTACTGAGCTATGTTGGATCTTGGACATTCCTATTAGATCTTGTAGACTCCTGTTGGATCTTGGAAACTCCTGTTGGATGTTGGAGACTCCTCTTGGATGTTAGAGACTCCGATTGAATCTTGGAGGTTCTTGTTGGATTTGGAGACTCTTGTTAGGTCTTGGAGACTCTTGTTAGGTCTTGGAGATTCCTGTTCGATCGTGGAGATTATTGTTGGATAGTGTAGATTCTTGTTGGATGTTGGAGAATCATGTGGGATCATGAAGATTCCTGTGAAAAATTGGAGACTCCTTATAGGCTCTGAAGATTAATGTTGGAATTTGGAGAGTCCTGTGGGATCATGAAGATTCCTGTTGAGAATTGGAGACTGCTGTTGGATTTTGAAGAGTCATATTGATTCTTGGAGAATCCTGTTGGGTCTTGGAGAATCCTGTTGGGTCTTGGAGATTCCTGTTGAACCTTTGACATTTCTGTTAAATATTTGAAATTACTTTTGTATTTTGGAGAGTCCATTTAGATATGAGAAAATCCTGTTGGATATTGGTGATTTCAGTTAGATATTAGAGATTCGGGCTAAATCTTGAAGAGTCCTGTTGAATCTTAGAGATATTGGTTGAGTTCAACACTTTAGCTTATCCAGTGGCATAATTATTTGATTATAGATTCAAGGAAGGAGGTGAATCATTAGATGTTTACAAGCTGTGCTTTCATTTGACAATAGCCCATTAGTGAGTCGATACTTATGTAAAAACCAAACTAATTAATGTAACTTTATTAAGTCCGTTATCTTGAAACAACTGTACCATTTATTCCCCTACCTTTATGTACAGTACCTTTCAGATATTATGTAGGTAATGAACCAATTAATTGTAATTGCAATCAATCGGTGTTGTAATCGTTGTACACAGGCGGCTTTCTAAGACAGCCTCCACAGTTGCTGATAGCAAAATAGTAATTGTTTGTAACAGCATTGCTTGGTTTAATTTTGCTATTGCTTTCTCTGTATTGTAAGTTTATTGTCTTAAATTTATTTTCAGAATTATTGTGCTTACCTTACAGAGCTTTTTAAGGTCGATATCAAATACAAGACTACACCCCAAAATTGTGCCAAATACAGTTCTTTTGGTATCCGTCACTTGACAACCATGAAACTGAGACCAGCAAAATATTTTTTTAATTTTCAATCAACTTTTTTCATTTTTAAAAAATATTATAAAATGGTTTAACTCGTCTCACCTACACTGATTTCTAAGGAAGACATCTGATTACCACATTATGATGTGACACCTGTCTCTAAAAAATAGTAGAGTTCTGGTAAGAAAGGAACTTATCGATAATAAGGCTTTTTTTCTTTTTTTATGGTCAGGATTGGTAACATTGTACTACTTCATTACTGTTATTTTATAGGCATTGATACTGTCCATCAAATGAATTGACGTACGAATACGTGAACGTAGATATAATAACTTTTCTAGCTACTAGTCATATTAACATAATACAGTAGTACATACTGGGCTATTACAAATGGCAAAAATAAATCAAATATAGCCATTTCAGATGGATTGACTAAATATATTAATCAATACACAAACCTTCAAAGTTACAGGCACATCACATTATAATGGCCAAGTATTGAAGACTTATTTTTTATGTGCACCACATCCGTAAAGCTACAATAATTAAATATAATTGTTGAGAAACATTACCCACATTTTCGTGGAGTGGAGGGAAAATTATAATCGGTAAAACCAGCTGGAATTTGAACCATGTCCTTCCAGACACCATTAAATCAGACTAAACGAGTATGACACCTTCCACCCACCTTTTCCATCTTTCATACAGCCAAGTTGCCTTACCCCTGTTTTATTAGCTATGAAGTCGCTAACGGAAAGCAAGCAAGATAATAACAATAAATATAAGTACGCCTTATAAAAGCTCAAATTTTACGTTCTATCCCGGTCGACCCACTAGAACATTCCATTTCGTGTGCTGACAATAACCACTTGTTACCATAATCATGCTAATGCGACTGGGAACAGAAATACAAGTTCATTCACATGGACAGACTCAATGCACTGTTATAAAACAATTATTCTTTGTTCGCGTCGCTTACACTTTCGGAACTAGTGCACAACGTATAAGAAGACACACCGCGAGATATGTTTTTACCAACTTTTACTCAGCACATTAAAATTACTATCAATTTTTACCTTCATGTCTTTGGTCTTACATCTTTCGTCACTTTCAAGTAAAGCTATTTTCCAGAGTGGCGATTGAGTGTTTTTATATGAAAAATTATTTGATAGAATATTAGGTGATATAAAATTAAAACTGCCTTAAGTTTCAAGTATTTTTGAAACAGATCTCGATTATACTAAAGATGGCTTTTATATATTTGATACATTTTTAAAAAAATGAGGCGTATATTGTGTCACACCCCCGTGGATTGGCATATAACTTTGGAAATAACGCTTTCCTTGTACTTTGGTAATTAACGTGTATGGGTGATGATAAAAATGGATACGCTCTTTGTTTGGTAAAAATAGTTTGGGACAAGCTAGGTTGTTGTATAACGTGTATACATATAATATGGGCTCTATATTGTGCTCAAGACCTATAATTTAAAAATATTATTAGCTTGTTTGTAATTAATAGGCCTACATTATGGAAATTGCAATTAAATAGTAATAAAATATTATATAAATCTATTTTTTAAATTTTTATTATTTGAATACTTATGTTTATAATAAATCAGGAATAGTCATAAACATAAAACCTTTAAGCTTTTATTTTTCCATTCTTAGCAATATAATATATTCAAGTTGATTTGTTATGATTCCCCCCTCTCCCCCGACCACCAAAATAATAATTATTTTACATCTTTTATAACGAAATACAAGCTTATTTAATGAAATCCAATCGTCTCTCTGGTCAAACGGACTATTCTCAGAATCGTTTAGTCTAGTATTATTGAGGTGTAAAGGTTAGGCCTCAAATCTTAGTCAAGCTTTAAGAGAACTTTTTTCCAAAATTATTTTTCCTCTATATCTCCACGCAAATGTTGGTACATTCAATCTAAATTCTACCTTACTTATGCTCACATTATTAGTTTAGTAAACTGCAGATAATATGAACCGGTAGTATGACGTTAGGTAAAAAATAAATAAAAAGACAAATACTGTGTGTATACTGCATTAGGTTTAGTTACTATAGTGAAAATAAAGGGAAATATAAATAACTTCATAAAGGTACAGAAAAACAAATAAATAAGGTCACTTTTATAAATATAAATGTTGACAGATGACACCTCATGAAAATTGAACCTCGGACCTTTGACGTAGTGGTGCTTCACTGGTCTTATCACAGTGTGATAGTCCTAACAGGTTGGAAGTGAATTGATATGATAAGCCAAAAGTACCAAATTATATTCACGCAAGGTCTAATATCCCAACATAATTATAATTCAACATGGGTCTGTAAGTGGTATAATTCAAACACAGTATAAATCTCAAAATTGTTATATGAAAAATTGGTTTTAATCACAGAAAGATTAATAGTATCGGTAAGCAAAGTGTAGTAATAAAACAACTAAACACTCTAGACACAGTTTCTATGCAATATGTGACTCCTCATATAATAAAACAGCCAGTTAAAATTATAGAGACCATTTTCATACAACCTTTGTCTCCCTCTACACTAAAACAACGACATTTTCCCGGTGTGTTTTTATACTATGGCGCCTTTCCTCCGACAGTCTAACCACGTAATAGCGTCTGTTAGTAACCAAATATAGTAGTCGTTTGCTCAATGTACTTAGCGCTAATGCTGCCAGCTCGAAACAGAATCATTTGCCGACAGTGATTACTCAATGGCATCCGACTTTGGAGTCAACCAACTCTAGAGGTATTTTACTGGACCTTTGATCGACATAAACACCAGCGCCATCTCATGCGACTTTAGGTTATTAATTACTTTCATGATCAAAACAAAGGAGTGTAAAAAGGTTTTTGTTTTTGGTTTGTATTTATGTAATGATGTGTTAGGATTTTTGCTATGAAATCATAGCTATCAAAGGAGTCTTAATAGGAGGTAAATGAATAGGGACTGTAACAAAGAGGTAATTTAAAGGAAATGCTAAAAAGTGGTTAATAAAAAAGTTCATTTCATTTTCTTTTGTAAGAAACAATAATGTTTTTAATATTATGAAAATATAAGGTGTAAAACTTTTTAAAAAATTGGCAAAATAAAACTTAACAAACAACTATTCTGGCTTTGTTTCTTTTATTTTCTAAAACAAGCTGAAGTTTGTGAAAATAATATAGGTACAAATTCTATAAATTATTTTTTGTTAAAAAAATAATACGTACATTTTCCGAAATGATTGCATTGCACATATTTTAGTTGGTGAAATATTTACATATCTGTAGCAACTTTATTCGGTTGTGTCGTTAATTAGGCTGTGTTTCTTTCCAAATCAACGTAAATTCAACAATACAAAGCCATATGTGTCCGGAAGAGCTGTTTGCCTTGACCGTAAACCTGCTTAGCAAAGTAGTTTACTGGAAGATTAATAGTTCGTGTTAGTGTTTGCGAGTGTAAAGTTCCATGAATCAAACATGACCCGCAAGCTCGTCGATATCTCTCAATTAACGACTGCAACCACAAGTCAGGTTTTACTAAAGTTTCCAATTACCAAGATACCATCGGTAATGATCACACTCTACTCGGTTAGTCTGACGATTCTCGATTATATATCCTCAGAACAGTAGCAGATGATCTTCCAGGATGAAACCAATTTTCAAATGTTGAGATATTTTAATAGATGGTAGATCGTAGTTAAAATTGAAAGACCTCTTCGGGTGGTGAAAAAAGGAAATGCTTCTTAGTTGCTTAATTTAAGCCAAGTTTGAACGCAGTTTTATATATATATATATATATACCTACACAACTAAGTGTCCTCGATTTAATTGCATGTGTAGCCTCGATTCTGGAACAAAGCAACTTGGCTAATTGAAACATTCAACAATGTACAGTTATTGTACATCAACTCATAATTATTCTATGGTATTTTGATGAAGTGCTCAACTGACTATATAATTGTGTTAGTATAGGGAAAAAATTATCAAAATTTTTGTTTTCAATATTAATATTTGAGAGTTATTAGGAGTGTGTAGGCAAAATAAGCTTTGACCAAAAAATTTAAAATTATTGTTCTTATAATAATTTAATTTATTTTAGTTAGTTAGTATACTTCCTGTTAATTTATATTTAGCATAACTTTGTTATTTTTCAATATGGTAAATTTTTCAAAACTAACTTTCTTTTACACAGGCTTCTTAGCAAAACTAGTTTTGTTCAAATTGTTAACGAAATATTTTATTTGAAGCTGTATTGACCTTTAAGTTTAGTCCTTGGCTAACATTAAATGCATTTGTGATGTTGAAATGAATTACAATAGTATAAAACGTTTCTCAAAGATAATACTCAATCAAACCAGATACTGTTTACGGACATAGATAAAATTATGAGGTTTTAACAAAGATACTTACTTGTGTATTAAAAAAATACATAATTTTAGATTTTAATTTAGAGTATTTGCTATAAAAAGGAAAACCACCGAGAAAAATAAAATGTTACATTATTAGTTGATTACATATCCAAAATATTATTTTATACTTCAATCTAGAATATGTGTTAGAGCAGCGGTTCCCAAAGTGTGCTCCGCGGAGCACTTGGTGCTCCGCGAAACATCTCTGGGTGCTCCGCGGAGAGATTGTAAATACAAATAAAATAAATGTGACAAGA
>CABEEJ010011682.1:0-10321 GCA_901482245.1 Timema douglasi | reverse complement strand
AGCTAAACATTGTAAGTTTGGGCGACAATTCAAAAATAACAGTTATTCAAGAATATTGTTTAGGTAATAAAATTTGTCATTTTGAGTTAAGTATAGGCCTAAATAAAAATTAAAACAAACTCTTATACAGGGTGGCCACTGAAACACTTAAGGGATTGAAAAAGTCATAACTTGATCATTTACATTTTTTTATTTTATCTTTTTACGTGTTATAATACATTTGTTGTAGATTGAAATGGATACGTTTGCTGTGCAGCAACGAGTAAAACTCACTAGGTTTTTCTATTCCAGTGAAATATCAATTATTCAAGCTCAGAGAAAATACCGGCCAAATTTCAATGTCAGAGTATTTCCTAGAGATCACATTATTCGGAACCTGATCACCCGTTTTGAAAGAATTGGATCTGTCAGTGATCTTCTGGGAAGAGGTCCTAAGTGCACTGTGCGTACTGACGCAGTGGCGGAAGCTGTACGGCAGAGTGTCCTTGAGGATCCGTGTGCCTCTTCCCGTCGTCACTCTTCTCAACTAGGCATCGCCAGATACATCGTTCCAGAAAATTCTGAAACAGGATTTAAAAATTATTCCAAACAAGATCCAAATGGCCCCAGATTTACCACCCCAAGATACTCAGCAGCGCCTGCAGTACGCACCTCGATTTCAACTCCTGTGAAGAGATAACTTTTTGAACAACTTGATAATGACTGATCCAGTTCTTTCAAACCGGGCGATTAGGTTCCGAATCATGTTATCAATAGGGGATAAGCTGACATTAAAATGGTGCCGGTATTTTCTCTGAGTTTGAATAATTGATCTTTCACTGGAATAGGAAACCCCAATTTGTTTACTCATTGCTGGACATCATACGTGGCCATTTTAATCTTCAAAAAAACAGAAAAAAAAAGATTGAAAATGAACAAGTTATGACTTTGTAAACACTTCAGTCTTTAAGTGGCCACCCTCTATGTATAATCATTTTCACAAATATATAAATTTTGTTTTTTGATTTAAAATACAAGGAAATAGAAAATTAAAATATTTCACTATTATGATAATTATAGTGTACGGTATTATTTTTTTATAAATACACTATAACTTCTGAAACATAATAATTTTATTTATAAAACAGTGTACAAATACTTATTAGTGAATTTTTCTAAAATACCTTGAAATAGTATACTATTTATCGTTTACTAAATTAGCATTAGTTAAAGAATACTATTTTGTAGGCACTAAATTTTCTTTTAGCAACGAATATTATTATCCGTTTGGGTTATACGCTATGTACCAATTACTCTAATGGTTTTATGAATTAAGAAGTTTATATTTATATGAAGTGTACCCACATTTGTTAGAAGAATACTGTAAACTATTTTGTAAAAATCACCCTTAGTACAAACGATGAAGATTCTAACCTCGATCTAGCCGTCATTAGGAGTCTGGTTTAGGCCTACTGCAAGAGTCGCACGATAGACTACACGGCTACTGAGCAGGTGCCTAAACAAGGTTTGTCAACATTGTAACACACGTATGTTCCCATCAAAATAGATTGTGATTAGTTCTTCATCCGGACTTTCTTGGACCAAAGTTTTAAAATCAACATCATTGATCTTATCTATAAACATTTATTTAAGTAGCTTTCAGTGATGTGAATTTAAAATAAAAAGAGGGCTTGGAAAGCAAATTTCCACAATCTGCTATGTACTGGAAAAAAGGTTAGTCTGATCAAAGCGGTACTACATAAAATAAAGAAGGAAAAAAGTATGTAAAGTCTAAAAAATGTGGTGCTTCACCAAAATATTGCAAGTGTTTTGATACGAACCTCTTTTGTTTCTTCTGAGTAGTGAAGAGTCCCGAGTATGGTAAAAATTGTTTACTCGTTGTAGTCAAGACACTAAACATAATTTCCAATGTTGGCTAACAGATAGAGAACAAATGACCAAAAATGTTTTAAAGTGTTTACTAGGCTTTAGAATGAGTTATTGGTGCTTCTGACTCGGTAAAAACATCTATGGGCTAAACAAAGTGCTAGAGAATGGAACATGAAATTAAATAACGTTCTTGACAAAGATGATTCCAGACGAATTGGCAATGTTTCATGGTTTTACACAAAGCAAGTAACCCATAAATGAATCTAAGTACTAATCAATGTGGATGATTTTATAACAGTTGTAAAAAATCAGCCACTGAGTAATTTTAAGTATACTCTATTAAAATAATATTAGGTAAAATTCTTGGGGAAATGAAACACTACCTTGGAATGCATTTTTAGCGTGATAAGATGGTATTTTCTACGCACATCAAACTAACTACAGTGAACTGAACCTGAAGGAGTTTAAACTGGAGGGCATCAGACAATCATTCCAATGTATCCTGGGTACCAGAAAATAAGAGAAATAAAGGGACCTATGCAGTTAAGTGATAGTATCACTGTTGTATTTGGCCACCCACGTGAGGCCAGATATTACAGTCAGCACGTCCATGTTAGCGTAGAAGGTGCAGGAAAAACTCTAAAGTTATTGGACAGAATTTAAAAGAATTTTTCTTTATTTAAAGAACACAGAAGACAAGAAACTGAAGCTCGGAAGGTATACCAGATAAGATTCAAACCAATTCATTGGATATGCATATGTTGAGTAGGGTGGAGACCAAACCCACAGAAAACCAAACACAGGGTATTGTTTTACTCTACACGGGGGAGCTATTTGCTGGGTAAGCAGGAAGCAACAGTCAGTTATGTTATCCTCGAATGAAGCGGAATAGGTTGCACTTGATGAAGCCACACATGAAGCATTGTACATCGGAGATTTTTGAGTGGCCTGCATTAACCGCTTGTGAGACCTACAGTGATTTTTGAAGACAATCAAAGCTACATCCATCTCCTCGACCGTGAAAAGTGAACTAACATACTAAACACATTGACACAAAGTACCATTTTGTTCACGATTTAAAACAGACGGAAGATCTAAGTGTGAAGTACTGTCCAAGTGAGAACATGATATCAATCATACTTACTAAACCACTTGAAGCAGTGAAGACCAGGATGGTTTCTAATGATATTAGACTCGAGAAATAAAAAGATGAGAGGGGGTGTTAGTATACAATCTTTTAGAGAGTAGGCCTACTACACGCCTTACAAATACAAACACGATAGACATGGCTTAATGTGTCGAAATTTATGTGAAGAATCATAAATTTAAGTCAAATTGAACTTGTTAAAAAATTATTTTTTCAATGGCCAAAAGAGTTAATCTAATAATGTTGTTAACTTCCATATTGGTAAAAAAAAAAACACGGAATTATCTGTACAATTTATATAGTCAGGCGGAATCATTTTCGGTTCCACTTGCCAGGAATAAAAAAGGCTTAGGCCCTCTCCTTATTCCTAACCAAATAAATGACTTGGCACTAAAACTGAGTTGCCATTGAGGTGGTAGATAATAGGATTACTTATATATTTCAAATCTAATTTAAAAATTATTTAACAATTGTAAAAAGAATAAGGAAATGATAAGGATGAAAATGAAGAGTAAGTATGAACTGTGCTCGCATTAGCCTAAGTCGAGGGTGGGGAAATATTTAATAAATACCCCCGTCAGTATACCCCAATGGGATTCAAACCTCGTACTTCGTCATCGACAGGCCAGTGTCTCAAAAAATACTTAGCGGGGAAATATGTCACATGGTAGAGATGGTTTATTGATCCAGGTGTTGAACGTGTGGCTTTGTGGTGAGAGGGTGGGCAGATAAGATAGTTAAATACATATAATTACAGTTTGTTCGTGTTCATAAAAACTATTTATTAAAGCTGAGGGATCTTAGGCAACATTATATCCACCACCTTAAACATCCGAGGGAAACCAGGTTTGTAACTTATTGAAAGATACTTTGAACATTATGCTCTAAATATTATTACAAGATAAATAATTTAATGCCAATTTGAATTAAGAATTATTTTATTGTTGACTATGCCTAAAAAAGATTATATTTCATCTTAATATTAGCTCTAATGTAATAATTCTATATGAATGATTTAATACAAACAACTGATTAATTTCTAACTTTTCGAAATAAAAGAATATTTTAAACAAAACAGTTATGTATAAAATTTATATTGTATTATTTATTTCAATGTGTAGCGATAAATGATACTAGATATTAGATTAAAATAATTTTATATTTCTTATTTATTCAAATAATCTAAGTACTTATGATAATATTGTCTCAGAAACATTCTCCATCTATATATACAAAAGAAAATTGTAATCAAAAATATGTCGACGAGTCCATCATTTCAATTTTTGACACTGCATAAGAGAAATTTGTGAAAATGGTAATGACCACAAGATTATATAATTTTAAAGAAAAGGTTTCGAAGGGCTCTAGAGTCAATGAAAACCGTGTTATTTAGGAGATGGAAATGTTATAACTTTGAATATTATGTGGTTTAAGATTGTTGTTTATTTTAAAAACATTCATACAAATAGTGTATAACATGTGTAGGTCTTTGCTCACTATGAACAAGTTGAAGTGTGTAAGAAAGCCCTTCTTTTTTTAACACTCACCACAAAAATCACATTTGTGAGGTCCATGTTAACCATGAACACCTAGATGCCTTTTAAGATTGAAATTCTTTTTGAAACACTTGCCACAAATGTCACATTTGTGAAGTCTGTGTTCACTATGACTGGCAAGATGAGATTTAAGGTAGCTATTTAGTATGAAACACTTGCCACACACATCACATTTGTGAGGTCTGTGTTCACCATGAGTAATGAGTACTATGAGTAATGAGATGAGATTTAAGGCTTTTATTTAGTTTGAAAAGCTTGCCACAAACATCACATTTGTGAGGTCTGTGTTCACTATGAGTAATTAGATGAGATTTTAGGCTTGTATTTAGTTTGAAACGCTTGCCACAAATAACACACTTCTGAGGTCGGTGTTCACCATGACTAGTGAGATGAATTTTAAGCTTACGCTTTTCTTTGAAACACTTGCCACACTCATCACATTTGTGAGGCCTGTGTTCACTATTGAGTAATGAGATGAGATTTAAGGCTTTTATTTAGTTTGAAAAGCTTGCCACAAACATCACATTTGTGAGGTCTGTGTTCACCATGAATAACGAGGTGGGTTTTAAGGATGGTCTTATTTTTGAAATTCTTGCTACAAATATCACATTTGTAAGGTCTTTTATCCCAATGAGTTACGAGATGATTTTTAAGGGTGTTATTTAGTTTGAAACACTTGCCACAAAAACCACATTTATGAGGCCTGTGTTCACCATGAGAAATGAGATGGTTTTTAAGAATGCTCTTAATTTTGAAATACTTGCTACAAATATCACATTTATAAGGACTTTGTTCAATTTGAGTTAGCAAATGAGATTTAATGTTGATGTTTTTTGTATATGACTTGCTATAATTATCACAATTATATTTTTCTCTATTCTTTTGATAAAGATTTGGTTCATTATTTAAAAAATTGGTGTCTATTATTTGGTCATTCATAACGGGGAAGTAAACATTTTTATGGATTATATTGGTGAGACTTTGTCCAAACCGTATGCTTTTATTTTCACTAACATCAATAGAACTTTCATCAAAACACAGTTCTTCTTTAAAACGAAGCTCTTCACATACACCACTGGCCGGAGCATTAGAAGTTTTCTCTGGTTTTATAAAAGAATGAAGTACGGATTCAATGGTACTTTCCAGTTTTACTTGAGTTGCATGACAATCTAGTTCATTCTGTAATCAATATAAATAGGTCCACAACTTTTTATCTATATAAAGTGAATCTAAAAATATTTTAAAATATTAATTTGAATTTTATTTTGAAATGGAAAATAATCCATAGAAAATACACAGTGATTGAGATTGTTCAGGTCATATTTTATTGGGATGTATAGAATTGGATAATTTTATTGTAAAAAAAAAATTGTAAGAAAACATTCAATTGTGTTGTTAATAAGCTTGTGTATCTAGCATAAATGAAATTTTTTGAAAAAAAGTATTTTTTTTAAATCTTCAGTCTTTTTGCATAATCTAAAACAAAGACTATTTAAATTATTTTCAATTTTTTCCTATTATATTGAAGTTAGTTTTGATCCATTTATAATATTTCAAGCAGAAGCCAAAGCATTTATTTTTAATATTCATGGTTCAGACAGAGTCAGTCACCTGTTTATTAACACCACCCACCCAGCACCCACTCTCTCAACCAAAAAACTCTTCCACTCCCACATGTTACACAATGTGAGGTGATACATGCAGTTAGAAATGTTCCTGTTGGCAACTTATTTCCTCAGTTATTTTACTTTTCTAGCAGGAATGAGAGTAGTTGATAGGTAAAACGACTGATGTACATAAACAATTCAAATTAATTTACCCTCTTTTTCTTTATATGATAAACTTTAAAGTACACTTTTACAATAAGTATTATATTTTGTTATAAAATCAATGTCATTTGTATATTTTGTGTGATATTAATTTTAGGAATTAAAATGTGACTTTACAACTAGGTTACAAAGTTTATATAATTAGGTGTACTGTTTGGATAAAATAATGATTTCAATTAAAGGCCCTTCAGAGTTAAATGTGTTTTATCTCAATTTTTTAATCTAAACTATATAGATTACTATTATATGTAATTCGAGAGGATACTGAGATCGAGGATTTAACTGTCCCATCTTTTTGTATGTTACATTATATTTATCATCTATTAACAAAAGACCAGTGAGTTCTGGCTCTATGGTATATGTATATATCATTAACAGGTAATATATATGCAGTAGTCCTGACCTGGACTTGGACACAATCAGGATTCACATATATTGTTTATATATTAATCGATTTTTTTAATATATAAACTATGGCTTGGTTAAATTTGGACTCGGCCGTTATAGGTATTGTAATATTTTGACTTAAGTTATTTGTTTTAGAAGTAAATTCTATTAAGGGCCACTTATTGTTTTCTGTTTCCACTTGGGTGCTAGTGTCTGTTAGATCACTTGAAATATTTAGATAGTCACAGTTTTGAATTTAATTTTTATTTGGATCATTAAATTTAAATATTAAATGATCTGAATATTGTGGTTACCAGTAATTGTAAATTTTTTTATAATGTTTCTTTAGTTTATTATTATTTGATTTAAATGTTAAAATAGCGTACATTTTAATGATTGATAAATTTAGGCTTTGATTACTACCTAATCTTTTGAATGGAATTACTGGTATTATAATTATGCTTTACTTTGTAAGTTATATTTTTATATTATTAACAAGTTGGGATCTTGATAACGTCTTTAATTGTGTTGACATTTAATAGTCCCACAGGAATTTGACTTGAGGTCTGTAAGTCAAACTCTTGTGTTTTTTGAAATATCTTTGTGATATTTATATATAAATTTAACTTTTCAATACCTTTCAGTATGTATTCACTATAGTGAATAAGATGATTGGTTAGCAATTTAAAAGATGCTCATTTAGCTATTTGTAAGTCGTCATATATATATGGTTAGATATTTATTGAGTAATAATTTATTCTAAAGAAGAAACATTTAAGTTTATTCTGTCTGTATTCCCTCTTGTGAATCTGACATATTATAAAATGGTCTAGTAGTTGTCTATTCAAGACTAACCCAGTTGATTGAAGGATATGTTTCTAGTTTTTAAACATACTCATAATCGTATTGCGCTAAAAGCAATTCCAGTTATTATTTATTTGATTTCCAACATACTTCCGATTGACCTGTAAGGCCATGTAAATTATTGTTTTTATTGTTATTATTTTGAATAAATCATTCATATTATTATTTAAATCTTGCTAGTGTTTACCCTTATTTTCTCCTAAGTTTCCTCCTACTTATTCTAGACTATAATGGCCGTAGCTAAGAAGTACAATAGAGTGGGTGGTACAGTACTTTTACATGTAATCATTCTAAGCTACAGTATCCCCATAGCTTCTTTGGTGCTGACTGACAGCTCACAGCTGACAGCTAAAAGCTTTGAAAAGATACAAGAACAAATTATGTATCCCTACGCCAAACCATATGATCTGTAAAAATGTGTTAAGCATTTGTCACTTCTGACGGTCAAAATTTAAGTGTATACCTAAATGCTGACCGTTAGAAGAAGTCAGCTGTGAGCTGTCAGGCAGCACCAAAGAAGCCATGAGGCTACTGTACTATCATTACTTTAGGTACAAAGAGTGTGTGTGTGTGTGTAAGAGATTTTTATAATGATTCTAAGTATTATTATTATGGAATAATAGACGAATGAAATTAACATTTAGGGTATTTTAACAGAGAAATTGGCGTGATGCAAAGTTTAAGCGTACTATTGCCTTGCTGTTTTGTGTTGTTAATGTCGTAATAACACCTTTTACTAAAAAAAATTAGGTTTCTACCAGAACTCTTGACCACAAATAATATTCCCAAAGAGCATAAATATATATATACCTTTATTTCTTCCTTGATGAAAGGTAAACTTGAACTTAATGTTGACACTTCAATGGCTAAAGGCAGTGGCTCGGACCTCTCATTATCTTCCTCATTACATTCACATTTCATGGTTGAGGTTAATTTATCAAACAATGACTAAAAAACAACATCAAAAATAAAATGTTATCAAAATCGCTTTAACCAATAAAATCAGAATAAGTGTATAGACCACACAAAATTAGCTCATATTAATACAAATATTTATAAATGTGTAAGAATATTATCAATCCTTACAATCAGTTCACAATCTTAAGCGTTATGACTATAGTTAGTTACACAAGATTTAACTAGTTTAAAACAATATTTAGATCAAATGGAACAGTACCTAACCAAGAATAAAATACCTTAAGTATAACACAGATTAATAATACACACTCTATTTATGATGGTGTTTAACTTATTTTTTATCATCTTTAAGGGTACGTTTCGTTTCCAAGGTCTAACTTACACGGGTCAGGTTACTCTTTAGTTCCTATCATCAAGCTTTGACCCAAAAAAGCGCTAGTTAGTATTTTTTCATAATGGCCGTCACGCAATTAAAATACTTTATAGAAGTTTGAACCACATTGTTATTGTTTTAAGTAATACGGAGACAAGATAAAATTATTAATAGCTTAATAAAAGAATCTTATTTTAAGAAACGCATTAGCTACAATAATTAAATTAAACGGAAATGTACCTTTATTCTTAATTGGAAGGAGTGAAATCTATTTGGAAATATCAGCCATTGAACACCCAGTCAAAATTTGTATCACGACCTACCATTGCAAAAAAGCCAAATGAGCGAGACGTTAAGCCCTTCGTGACCACCGATACTTTGTTTAGTTACCATATTGCTTAAAAAATGATTATACGAATGTGACTTAAATGTAGGAAAAGAAAATAAATCAATCTATTGGGTATTTTCACTGTAATGGATATCGGTTCACCTTGCCCAAATAATAAACTGCTACAGTCAGCTAAGTCAGGATTGTGTAACCAAAAGTAATACAAGATGTTTTTATCAGTTAAACCACTTACATGGATTCATTCAGATTTTGCATTTTCCCATAATCAAGCAACATTTAAATTAATTTCTTTAAATTCTTGTAAATAAAATTTATGCCAAATCAACTATAAATCATAAGCTAATTTTAAGATGACCACTATAGGGGAGGAGCAAAAAAATAATAATTTCATACAAATAAATTATTTTAAATATTTTGTTAAATTAATTAGATAATTTAAACATACCGCTTTATTTGTAGGTAAATTAATACATCCTCCATACTTTCTTCACAAATTCTTCTATCAATAAGACACAGAAATACTTCCAGGATAGAAGAGTATTGAACAGACGTTTTACAATCGCCATTAACGCTAAGCCTGTGAGTCTTTCATTATTCAAACTGTTGCGATTGTGGTCTATTTTTCATTGCTTGAGCTCAAATACTACATTCGATTCTTAAATTTATACTTGGTAATGTAAGAATTAATGCACAGAAATTGAGTTGTTCTTCAAATCTCCAGACAAATATTGAAACATATCTTGTATGGGATTTTCACTAAAATCTGGAAAGTTACAAATGAGAGAAAGCTATTGTTTTAACTTGATAACATCAAAATCTGGCCATTACTTAATTTCAAAAGATTAAGGTATTCACCAGGAAAAATCCTCGTATGATTTTAAATTTTAAAGAAACTAAAAGTTCATGATATATAATATCCTTAAGGTGTCCAAAACCTTTATTTCATTTTGTAACGATAAGTTAAAACTATTCCCCGTATAATTGTTTGTAATGAACATCAACATTTTTTAAGGAAGATGGAGTTGGTTC
>CABEEJ010011681.1:0-10327 GCA_901482245.1 Timema douglasi | reverse complement strand
ATTTTTTTCCATGTTTTGGTTTTATTTATTTATGTGTTTGTTTATTCCATGTCTAAATATTGTGAATCGTTTGGAGGGAGATAAATCGTCTACCCTATGACCTGTAAAACTGTGTTTGCTAAGTTAACATATTGTACATTATATGGAGAGTATTCCTCTTTAACCGCATAATGAAAGATGTCTTCAAACCTAGTCCTCTTTGAGAAAATTCACCGCACGCCACTGATTGTGACTGACAATATATTGAAGCAATAATATTGAAACAATATATTGACAGTGTAAGGAGGACTTTATACAGTAATTATTTTATCCCAAATTTGATAACTAGTGAATAAAAAGAATATCTCACAACGAATGATAACATACACATTACAATTAATCATTTGCTCATCGATGTAAGACATTTAAATTTGGAATACTTTGTTATAAATCACATGCTAATTATTTGTTTGGTCAAATATGATCATACAAACTTGGCTATAAATTATTATTTGAAAAATATATTGATGAGTGAGAGTACTAAGGCATCAATCAGTCTTACCATTTAGCTAATAACAACTGAGGGATTTTTGGTTTAATCCTGTTGAGTAGCATTTAGGGTAACTTGTCTGAATACGAAAATTAGTCTTTCCTTAGTAAAAGGATATGGAAGAATGCAAGAAAGATATAATAAAACGTGAAGAGTGAAAGAGAATTGTAATTTTTGAGTGGATTTAAAAAAAATATTAATTTACATTTGAAAGTGTAATTGGGGTTAATAAGCTATCTTAGTGGGTACGTTCTTGCAGAAGGCTCAATACCGACGAAAAACAATACCATTCACCTTTTTACTCATTTCGTTATTGCATACAGTTCATGAAGTTTAAATAAAGTTTTATTATTTTAAAAACTATATTCAAGCATAGTAATTTAGTACTACCGTCTTGACAATGCTCCCAGGTTTGTTTTCAGCCTTCATGTAAACATTTTTCAAATACTATACTTGACTCAAGCGCCAAGACAATTATTAATAGTATCGTCCCTAAATATAATTTATTTAAATTACAGTAGTAATATTACTTGCAGGAACATATCGATTGTTACTACCAAGTTATAGTGCAGTCTTATTTAAGCAAGTTTAAAGTGTCAGGATATGAGCCGTTTCAGTACTCTATGAATAATTTAATACTTTTTTGGCAATTGCCACTAAAAATACTAAACAAGTTGTGTTACTTATTCAATGTGATATTGTCAAATATTTTCGAATGTAAATAATATGATTTTAGTTTCTATCGATTTTCCATATTTTTATGAGTGTATTGATACAAAAAATTATCAACTCTTTAAATTTTAACAACAAATAGGGAAATATGTATGAGTAAGGTTTTTGAGCATCGTCCCCTTATACAAATAACAGTTTTCTTTCATACCATATATATAAAAGTATACCTTCTCATCCTTGTTTTCGAGATATAAGGCCTTAAATACGGAAATGAATCGAATTATCAACTAAAAATTCCGTATGTTAAAGAAGCTCACAGCGTCTAGTCTAGAATTTTTGTCACGTCTACAAAGAGTGGGTTTTATACAAAAAACCGTTCTCTTTCACACCATATAAATAAAAGAATCCCTTCTCGTCCTTGTTTTCGAGATATAAGGCCTTAAATACGGAAATGAATCGAATTATCATTAAACAAACTTATGTTTAAGGTGCTCCAGCCTCTAGTCCAGAATTTTTGTCACGTCCACAAAGAGTGGGTTTTATACAAAAAATAGTTTTCTTTCACGCCATAAAAATAAAAGTATCCCTTCTCGTCCTTGTTTTCGAGATATAAGGCCTTATGGAATTGAATGGAATTATCACCTAAAAAGCTATATGTTTAATAAGCTCCAGTGACTAGTCTAGAATTTTTGTCACGTCCACAAAGATATGGTTTTATACAAAAAACGGTTCTCTTTCATACCATATAAATAAAAGTATCCCTTCTTAACCTTGTTTTCGAGATTTAACACCTTAAATAGGGAAATAAGTAATATAAACTTCTAAAATTGCATTATGTTTAAGGTGCTCCAGCGTCTAGTCCAGAATTTTTGTCACGACCAAAAAGAGTGAGTTTTATAAAAGAAAAAAAAACAGTTCTCTTTCACATCATATAAATAAAAGTATCTCTTCTCGTCTTTGTTTTCGAGACACAAGGCCGTAAATAGCGAATTGAATTGATTTATCACCTAAAAATCTGTATGTTTAAGAAGCTCCAACGTCTAGTCCAGAATTTTTGTCACGTCCACAAAGAATGGGTTTTATACATAAAACCGTATTCTTTCACACCATATTAATAAAAGTATCCCTTCTCTACCTTGTTTTCGAGATATAAGGCCTTAAATAGGGAAATGAATGGAATTATCACCTAAAAAAGCCATATGTTTAAGGTGCTCCAGCGTCTAGTCCATAATTTTTGTCACGTCCACAAGAGTGGGTTTTATACATAAAACAGTTTTCTTTCACACCATATTAATAAAATTTTCTCTTCTCGTACTTGCTTTAGAAATATAAGTCCTTAAATAGGGAAGTGAACGAAATTATCATCTATATAAATCCTATGTTTAAGGTTCTCCAGCGACTAGTCCAGAATTTTGGTTACGTCCACAAAGAGTGGGTTTTATACAAAAAATAGTTTTCTCTCACACCATATAAAGAAAAGTATCCCTCCTTGTCCTTGTTTTCGAGATATAAGGCTTTAAATAGGGAATTGAATGGAATTATCACCTAAAAGAGCCTTATGTTTACGATGCTCTAGCGTCTAGTCCAGAATTTTTTTCACGTCCACAAAGAATGGGTTTTATACAAAAAAATGTTTTATTTCACACCATAAAAATAAAAGTATCCCTTCTCATCCTTGTTTTCGAGATATAAGGCCTTAAATAATGAATCGATTCGAAATATCACCTAAAAATGCCGTATGTTTAAGAAGCTCCAGCGCCTAGTCCATAATTTTTTTCACGTGCACAAAGAGTGGGTTTTATACCAAAAACTGTTTTCTTCCACATCATATAAATAAAAGTATCCCTTTTCGTCCTTGTTTTCGAGATATAAAGCTTTATGTAATTGAATCGAAATATCACCTAAAAAGCCATTTGTTTAAGGTGCTCCAGCGTCTAGTCCATAATTTTTCTCACGTCCAAAAAGAGTGGGCTTATAAAAAAACAGTTTTTTTTCACACCATGTTAATAAAAGTATCCCTTCTCGTCCTTGTTTTCGAGATAAAAGAACTTAAGTAAGCAAATGAATAGTATTAACTTTTAAAATAGCCTTTAGTTTAAGGTGGTCCAGCGTCTAGTCCAGAATTTTGGTCATGTCCACATAAAGTGGGCCTTATACAAATAACTGTTCTCTTTCACACCATATAATTAAAAGTAAACCTTCTCGTTCTTTTTTACGAGATATAATGCCTTATATAGGGAATTGAATCGAATTATAACCGAAAAAAGCCGTATGGTTAAGAAGATCCAGCGTGTATTTCAGAATTTTTGTCACGTCCACAAAGAGTGGGTTTTAGCCAAAAAAAAAAGGATTTCTTTCACACCATAAAAATAAAAGTATCCTCTCTCGTCCTTATTTTGAGATATGAGGCCTTAGGAAATTGAATCGAATTATCTCCTAAAAAAGGCAAATATGTTTTAAGAAGCTCCAGTGTCTAGCCCATAATTTTTGTCACGTCCACAAAGAGTGGGTTTTATACAATAAAACCCTTTTCTTTCACACAATATAAATAAAAGTAGCCCTTCTTGTCCTTGTTTTCGAGATAAAAGAACTTAAATAGGGGATTGAATCGAATTATCACTTAAAAAAGCCGTATGTTTAAGAAGCTTTAGCGTCTAGTCCAGAATTTTTTCACGTCTACAAAGATTGGGTTTTATACAAAAAATAGATTTCTTTCACACCATATAAATAAAAGTATTCCTTCTCCTCCTTGTTTAGAAGATATAAGGCCATAAATAGGGAATTGAATGAAATTATCACCTATAAAAGCCTTATGTTTAAGAAGCTCTAGCGTCCAGTCCAGAATATTTGTCACGTCCACAAAGAGTGGGTTTTATAAAAAAATTAGTTTTCTTTCAAACCATAAAAATAAAAGTATCCCTTCTCGTCCTTGTTTTCGAGATATAAGGCCTTATGGAATTGAATGGCATTATCACCTAAAAAAGCCATATGTTTAAGAAGCTCCAGCGTCTAGTCCAGAATATTTGTCACGTCCACAAAGAGTGAGTTTTATACAAAAAACAGTTTTCTTTCACACCATATAAATATAATTTAAGCTTATCTTCCTGGTTTTCGAGATATAACACCTTAAATAAGGAAATGAGTAATATTAACTTCTAAAATAGCATTATATTTAAGGTGTTCCAGCGTCTAGTCCAAAATTTTTATCACGTCCACAAAGTGTAGTTTTTATACAAAAAAAAACGTTCTCTTTCACACCATATAAATGAAAGTATCCCTTCTTGTCCTTGTTTTCGAGATATAAGTCCTTAAATAATTAAATGAATCTAATTATCACCTAAAAGACCGTATGTATTAAGAAGCTCCAGCGTCTTGTCCAGAATTTTTTTCCACGTCCACAAAGAGTGGGCTTTGTACAAAAAACCGGTTTCTTTCACACTATTTAATAAAAGTATCCCTTCTCGTCATTGTTTACGATATATAAGGCCTTAACGGTGTGCACAGGCTGCTAGGGACAGATACATTCCGATAGAGCGTAGCACTATCGGTTTGTCGTGCTCGTCACAGCCCGGTTAAAGAGGGAGATAGTTTATCATTAACTCTCACTCTCACTTAACTTCTCACTTTGAGTACAAATAAAAGTAAAGAAAGAGGGCATTAGTAGCCCAACAAGAAATGTTTATATAGGGGTTTGGTGAAATACAATGCTATCGTTAGAAGGACAAATACTTTTAACTACACCTAGCTCAATGGTGGATCCAGGGATAGTTGTAGGGGTGAATTGGTTTTCACAAGCCTCCTTCAAGGATAAATTTAATCATTTTGATTAATAAAGATTTTAATTTATATATTTTAATAACAATATTTCGAGTTTAACAAACTAGCTGAAATTAATAATAATAATAATAATAATAATAAGACTTCAAGAAAAAAACGCAATTCGGATTAACCAATTTGTAATTTTAATAGAAAAATATCATAAAACAAAAAGTTGCCGTCACAATAAAAGTAATAAATGTATACTGTACATAGGTCTAAAGTGTTTTAGTAATAAAAGAAAAAAATATGTATTTTAATACTAAACTTAATAATATAAATACTGGAAAATTTTAGTTTTAATCCCCTGCTTTGCTCTAGAGCTAGGTTGAAAGAGATGTTGCCTAATTTTGATTAGGTCGTGTAGGAGATAGTATGAGGAAAGTGTTAGTCAGTCATTATTTACAACTTTAAAGTATTGGTTTCAATATGTATGATTATTTTCCATGCAGGAGGGGACGATTGCACTCAACCCCACCTGGATCCTCCCCTGGCCTAGCCAAGGAAATTCGAATAAATATATGACTTTTAATGGTAATGAGAATAAATTCACTGTGTTGTTTGTAAAGATGATTACATAGCCAAACAAGTTAATATACAAAATTAAATACACTTTTTGGAATATGTGGGATAAAAATGACATTAACTAAAGGTTTTTTAATTTAAGATAAATACTTTTTTTTTAAATATGATATTCAACGAAATACAATAAGTGTAATGATCTTGATATTTTTTGGACACAATTATATTTAACTAGGATTGATTGCCATTAATGATATGATTTAAATTTCTAGGCCTAAGTACTATAGTTGTATTTGTAAACAAAATTAGTTACAGGTTAATATTGTTTACACTGTCATCATACAAACTGGTCGATAAGCTGTAAAAAATATCTCGAAGGCTAGATGAGACATGTGGCCGACACGATTTGGAACAACTGGTTGACAAGTTCATGCTTAGGTGTACAAAGTGACAGCAAACTGGCCGACCAATTGGGGCTCCAGCTAACTGATCGACAGCACACTGGTTAACATGTGTGGAAAAAGTGGTCGACAGACAAGTGACTGTCATGCAAAAGCAATGTTGATCACATGGTCGATGTGAGTAGGACCATGTGATAAAGAGCCAATTGGTCGACAAAAAGTATACAAATATTTGGAATGCTTGGTGGGTTATGTATACGACCCTAGTATGACCTACTGGTCTACTAGTTCATGCATAGGAGGACAAAGTGATATACACACGAATAGTTGACCAATTTGGGTGCATAAAACTAATCAACATTAAACTGGTCAATACATGTGAACAAAGTGATCCACAGACAAGTGATCTACACGAAGGAGTACTTAGACCAAGTTGATGATAAGAGTAGGATCATGAGCTAGACGACCAACTGATCAACAAAATATTAATAAACATTTGATAGACTGGGTAACTAGTGGCCGTCGACTCGTCGAAAAATACGTATATAGAACAACAAAGTGATAGACAGCCAACTGGTCGACAAAAAACAACTGGCAGACAAACGTTGAGATGGATCCATATAATAGTGGACCACAAGTTAATACATAGCGAATAAAGAACTCGCTAAACCAAAATATAGGTGTTTTATTTTTGTATCCAGTTGTTCTTTTTCCACTATATACTTAGTTACATTACAGTGAACGTCTGTCATCCGTTAATAATAACAATGTCAATCGAATAAAATAATGCGCTTTAATTGACATTAATTAAACAATGTCCCTTCTGTTTAATGTACAAATAAAAATTATTAAATGTTGGTAAATATACCAATCATATTAATAATATACAGCGAAAATGTAAACCAAATTATTGTAAAATAATAGCAGAAAAGGTATGTTCTCTAAGAAGAAAACACAAGGAATTCATACAAATATTAAAGTTATTATTTTTATTACAATAAAATAATCAACAAAATTATACACATTTCTTTAACCACATCACTCACAAGTAGCCTTATTAACGTTGTAATCTCCTGATTAAATATTACTTTATTTGGAAAGATTCTCACCTGCATTATTTTTTAATTGAATGTATTTAGAATCTATTTGGCGTTGTCATCTGGGCTATTTTTGAAAATTATATGCATGCATAATCTATTTGGAGTGCTTCCCTTCCAGCACATTTATAAAACTGGATGTCTCTAGAAAATATTTGCAGGGGTCGTCACCTCAATCACTTGGCGCATTTTTAAAAATTAAGTGTCTTTAGAAGTTATTTGCAGTTTTATTCAAGTATTTTAGCTCCATATTCGAGAATATCAGAAGGTGTGAACTACATCTGGAAGGGGGATAATTTATTCCAAGAAGGGCAATCACCCCTCTCTACACTCCACTTAACGTTTTACTTGTCCCTAATTTGGAGTGGTCCTTCCCCACTTTTTTTTTGAAATTATACTCTTTTAAAAGATATTTAACGTAGTCCTCCCTCCAAATTATTTTGAAATTTGTATGTTCCTAGAACCTATTTTGAGTAGCGAACTCCGGAAATTTTTTAAAAGTTTGGATACCTCCAAAAGCTATTTTTAATAGTCCTCAACCAGTTTACATTTTTAAATTTAGATCTCTTGAAAGCTATTTGAAGGGGTTCTCCTCCGAAAATGTTTAAAATCTAGGTGCTTCTAGAAGATATTAGACTGCTCCTAGATTGATTTTTTTTTTTTTCGAAAATTAGATGCCTCTAGAAACTTTGAAGTGGTCTTCTCTGGAAAACATTTGATAATTGAATATATATAGAAGTTATTTTGAGGTTAATGCAAGATCTTTCAACTTCATATTCGATAGTATCTGAGGATTTAAGATATATTTAGAAGGTGGGATCTATTCCAGCTGAGATTATTTTCAGGGGAACGAGGCCTCTCTTGCCCCCGTCCCCCTCGGTTCTACCACCATAGATTGCAGTACTACACAAATTTCTTAGATGATTCCATGCATAAAAAAAATGCTGACCATCTTCTGTTGGAAGACTTTATCACGATCCATCATAGACAGGACCTTTCTCTCCCCACTAAAAACGAAGGTACATCCATGGTATTACTCTACATTCTCAACGTATATTTTTTAAAGGTCTGTATCAAAAGGCCATTAATGCACGTGTGATGTGTGCTTAACTAAAAGTGGAGATTAGGCCAGATAAACAGTAGTGTGCATAGGCCTATACATTTACAAAAGGTACTTCACCCAGTGGCGGTGGAATTTTATTTGTGTAGGAGTGTAAACAATTTTTTGTAAGGAACTTTCTTCCAATTAATAGGAGATCCGGGGACTCAACACCATATATTTTGTAAAAATTGAATACCCTTAGAATCCATTTTGAAAGGTCCTTGTCCAGTAATATTTTGAAAATTAGACTCCCTCCGAGATATTTGGAGTGATCCTCCCCTAGAACATTTTTGAGAATTGGATACCCCTAAACGCTAATTATAGTTTTCCTTACCTATAATATTTTTTATTTAATTTTACCAGAATATATTTAAAGTGGTTTTCCCCATGGCAAATTTTTAAATGTATATGCCCAAAAAACGATTTATAGTGGTCCTCGCCTTTAAATTCTCAAATGATGGCCAAATTCAAGAACATATCCCTGGATTTTTCCCAATTTTACTGGTGAGTGGCCACCCTGAAAATATTACTTGCGGTATATCCCTACAAATAACACTCATATCACCTCTGACAAAATATTTCTTTAGCTCTATCTCTCACAATTCATTACAAGTAACACTCTTAATTCACGTCTTATTAAAATATTACTTTGGATATATACCTCGCAATTAATTACAAGTAACACTGTTAAATCACTTATTGACAAAATATTACTTGATATAGGAAACAATTTTTTCCCCCAAAGTTTTTGAAAAAGCACTCATCGATAAACTACCCACAAATGACAATGTATTAAAAAACAAGTAAACTTATATAATGTTATTTGTCATGTCAGACATTCCCAAGATACCAATTTGGAACCGAATCATTAAATATCTTTAAAATATTTCAAGTTTTTGAAAAATCACTCATCACACTTCAAAAATGTTTTGACCAAAAACCAAATAGGCTCTACGTTGTTATTTGTGAAATCAATTACTCCCTAGGTTTGCATTTTAATCAGAATCTTTAGAACCCGTTTTGAAAAAAAAAATTGCATTAAAATATCTCTCATTTGCAAACTATCCTTAATTTGAAGGCTAGTGTCAAAATAAAATAAACGTGTTGAGATATTGCCCTATAACTTCCAGATATCAAGTTTTAAAAAATAAATCAAACAGTATCCAATCCATGGCCAGGGTCAGGTTGACAAATACACATGGGGACAAACAGAATTGTGAAAACTAGTTTTTTGATTTCGAGTTTATAAAAAAAGTAAAAATTCATCAATATCTTGATTTTTTTTTTTCAGGATTGCAATACTTTATCTTGATATGAGTAAGTAAAAGAGTGGTTACCCTGGTATGTGTTTGGACACTACTCTACAACAAGAAAACTGCTCACTGAGGGCTGTCTGTCAATTCATGTATAGCTAACATTGTATCACCTCTCTCTAACACCAACAATCCTTATTTAAAATGTTTGTAGAATTCAATGTAAATTATTATTTAGAATAAAGATAATAAGAAAGATTTGATTGTGATAATAAACTTTAATGGATGATAAAAGGAAGATTAGTTGAAGTGGAATTGTCAATTTAACATTAACTTAACAGTTGTATTAAAAAATTAATGTTGAAAGTAAATTATTACATAGAAAGAAACATTAAATAGAAACAAGTTTAAAAAATGTCATCGATTAACATATAAGATAACAATCATTAAAAAAACACATTAAAATGTGAGTCATTAGACAAGTAAACATGTATTACATTAAAATTGTATAGTTTAACTAGACTATATCTAAAGATTGTTCATGACTGGGATGATGTTAAATTTTTAAGTTGTACAATTGAGGCAGTAAATAGAATAAGTTGAATTGGAAAATTGACAATATTGAAAAGTTGAAATTAGAAAATTTTAAGATTATATTATTGAATTCTAATTTCTTATCTGTAGTTCCTTGCTCCTTTTTTAGGCTTCGTAGAGAACGCCCGTTATTAGTGATGTTACATGTTTCGACGCTCCACGGCATCATCCTCAGACATGAAATACAGCCTGAATATGGTGTTCTAGTCAGTCAGTCAGTCAGTTGGATTCTAGTTTCAACTAGAACACCATATTTTTTCTGCTCCTTGATTGTCACAATAAACAAGAGGTGGTATTGCATTAACACTCAAGAACCCGATTTCTTTTAATAGGTTTCGTAA
>CABEEJ010011680.1:0-10329 GCA_901482245.1 Timema douglasi | reverse complement strand
CCCTGACCACCCCAGAACCCGCTTATGTTTTCTCCCCCATCTCCCTTCCTTACCCCCATCCACTGGACCCACGAGATCGACGCCTGACAACCAACGTCGCCCGGAAGCTGGACTTCGACGAGACCAAACCAGGTACCGCGAAGCCGCAGTAAAGGGATAACAACATGCACTTGTACATCCAAACACACAGCATCAATACACTTGAAAACCATTAAAAACCAATCATAGCCATAAAACACAAGACAAAGATGTTAAACGACACAGACATCATGTGAGGCCTTACTACCTTGAACTTTGTCTGATATTGCGATATAGATTACTGTCATCACAAACTAAACAAAAGATTATGTAGGATCACAATAAACTCAGTCTACTGGCGTTCATTCTTATATTGTTTGTCGGTAGTTAATAATCTATCTTGATCGAGTACATAAACAACTAATGTAGTTAAAAATAATTGCACCTCCCAAAAGTAAATTATGAAAGTTTTTTTAAGAAGTTGGAACTTACCTCGGTGGCGTAGTTGGCTAACGCGCTAACTTCGTGTTGAGCTAGACTGCCGAGGAAGGGGAGAGGTCAGATGAACCGGGGGTGGTTTTTTCCTAAATGGTTTTTCCCTCTACCTCCAAACAAATGCGGTCTAACTTCCTCTAAATTCGATCTTACCAATTTCTAGCCCATTAGCGTAATTAGTATGTAAGTGTATAGCCCAAACGGGCAGTAAGACCATACTTTTTAAAAAAAATAGTGGAAAAGCATCTTGTAAAAAAAATTTTAAACTATTAAAAACCATTATAATTTTCACCCATTTTCATAGTAAGAGAGTGGAAAGCCATTTAGGGAAAACCACCCTGATTGTCGTCTTTGACAGTTTAGTCCAACACGAGATTAGCGCGTTAGACCACGCGGACACCGAAGCGGATAAGAGATTATTAATACTAGATAAAAAACATTTTTCCAGATTAAAATCTCGATACCGATACTTACTGTTATTGATACCACACTGTATACACCTGTCCAAGATTCGAACCCCACTCTAGTCTAACACTAGAGTGATGAGCTAGACCAAACTACCATCGACGTGGGTCCTAAGCCCAATATATTAGTATTTTAGTTACCCGCTAGGGTAGTTGCACTACTCTCGCTAATAAAGTCTTCATGCAATCATCACATAATCATACAAACCAAACAGATAGTAAAACAAGAGTGAAATGTGGTCTCCACAGATTGCAAGTTGCTCCCACTTACCGCTTATTATTTCCTGCCGTGCCAGAGACACTCGGAGGCAGATCTGTTGGGCCTCTGGGTAATTTGCCAACATTTCCTTGCTGAGCTTTGCTTGTCGAGGGCCTTACAGTCCCGACATTGTTTTGTGAATCACTGGATCCTCTCTTTTCTCTTACGCCGACACCAGACTTTGGCTGAAGTTTGGAGGCAGCTGTGACTGTTGCACAAGGCTTTTTACTAGCAACAGTTGTTTGGGTATTACTACTAATCTCCTCTATATTATGATGCATTTCAGAATCAGTCGATTTCCCCAACGAGGTATCTGTTGTGGCATCTATCTTTGACCGACTGGCCACAGAGGTGATGGTAGGTCTTGCTCTGGTGGTTGGTTGCACTGTTCCCACCGGCGGATAAGTACCTGATGTTGATGTTGAAGACGAACTTGTAGAAGGGGAGAATTGGCTCTTCTGTTCCATCAATAATATTCCAGTAGGTCTCTGATGTTGAGATAGTAATGATGATCTAATAAATATATAAAATAAAACATATCACTTATTTTAATGTGTTTTATAGGAACTTATCAAAGCAAAATTAACTAAGTCTGCAAATAAATAGGCCTGTGTACTGAAATAACATTCAATTTTAACCTTAGAGCTGCTCCTTCTTAATATCAGGATTCAAATCAAAGGATGTACTATAATATACTATAATATACCCACCTCCTTCCTGCTGCCACCTTTGCGTCGTGCACGTTGGCAGATGTTCTGTTGAAGCAAGGAGGTTTCGTGACCAGCTTTGCACTCATAATAACACGCTGGTTAGGTCCAGTGGGCCCCTCAGTGCCCAGTTTAACTGCTACACTCAGTTGTTGAGATTGTGACGTGTCTGTTCCTCCCAGAGGGATGTAAAACATGTGACCGTCACTATCGTCTTCCTCCTCATTTTCAGTAACTTCTGTCTGTGTTGAACATTCTATGCTACGCTGTGCGAGAGGTTCTGCAACCCCGGCATCCAACGGTGGGAAACTCGGGGGATGCGTTTCCACCAACGGTTCATTATCCAAATTAACCTGAACAGCAATTGAAGCACTTCCACGACACAATGAAGACCCTACAGGTGCTTTTGTCACTGACGTGAGCTGACACGAGGAAGTTGCTACAGTTCTATCAACTTCAACAGACTGAGCATAATATGTTGATGGTGGTGGTGACTCATCATCCAATGACTTTGATAAATCCTCTTCTGACTTTGATGTATTGGTACTCGATGTTCGGCTGTCTCTGGCGCGTCGCCTGAAAGGAGTATTGATGGGCGGGAGCTCGGATTCCATTTCAAATGCATATACACTACTTTCATTTTCTGGCGAGAAAGCGCTTGCACTTGGTGTTAAATCTGTGCGCTCCTTCACTTTGTGTGCAAACCGCCTCTGATGGAATATAGACTTTTTTTCTGGTGATTTGTCAGGAGTACGTTGTCTCTTGGAACCCAAACCACCTCCAGTCGAATCCTTGACAGTTTTGTGACTTGCTGACGATTTATTAGATAACACTGTATTATGTGATGCAGCTTTGTGAGCATTCTTGAAGGATTTAATACCAGCAGAATGACTAGAACTGCCCGGAAGTGTATTCTTTAGGTTCTTGTTTGTCCTATTTTTATCTACTTCCTTGTGCAAACCAACAGACTCCTTGCTTGCTAAAGGTACTGTAGTATTTACCTCTACAGGTCTTGCACATCCCAGATGTTGATGGGAAGTTGTATTGGTACACTGTTTCGAACAGATTGTAGCTCTAGTTTCATTCAATAAGGAGTCAGTAACTGAGTGTGATGCGATTTGTTGAGATAAGGAACATCCTGTTTGCCCCAAAGAGGACTCTGATGATTGCCCGGCCAAACATTCTTCAACAAATGTACCCACTGTTGAAGAGTGTTTACTCAATGTAAGTTGAGGATTAGCGGAAAGGTTTGTGGATTGTTGATCAGATTTACTCAAATCTTTATTTTGTTTGTGAAGCAATATTGTTGACTGTTGGTCAATTGACTTGAATGAAGAAGTGGTTGGTGTTATTTGTGGAGCTTGATCCTTATTGGATGTTTGAGTGTTGGACTGTTTTAAAGATAATGAGTGTCGTACTGTTGATGGTGTTGATATTTGTGGTGGAATAGATTGCAGACTGATAGGTGACTGTTGAAGAGGAATACATTGCTTTGAGGAAGTTGGCTGTTGAGGAAGAGTGGTCTTGTTTTGGGGGAGTTGGCTGTTGAGGAAGAGTGGCTTGTTTTGGGGGAGTTGGCTGTTGAGGAAGAGTGGCTTGTTTTGGGGGATTTGGCTGTTGAGGAAGAGTGGCTTGTTTTGGGGGAGTTGGCTGTTGAGGAAGAGTGGCTTGTTTTGGAGAAATTGACTGATTAATGGATTGTTTTGGAGAAATTGACTGATTAATGGATTGTTTTGGAGAAATTGACTGATTAATGGATTGTTTTGAAGAAGTTGATTGATTAATGGATTGTCTTGGAGAAGATGACTGAGTAATTGATTGTTTTGGAGAAATTGACTGATTAATGGATTGTTTTGAAGAAGTTGATTGATTAATGGATTGTCTTGGAGAAGATGACTGAGTAATTGATTGTTTTGGTGATGTTGACTGATTAATGGATTGTGTTGAAGAAGTTGATTGAGTAATGGATTGTTTTGGTGAGGTTGACTGATTAATGGATTGTTTTGGTGAGGTTGACTGAGTAATGGATTGTCTTGGAGAAGATGACTGTTGAATATAAGTGGAACATTTTGGGGAAAATGGCTGTCCAAGAGGAGTAGACGGTTTTGGAGAAGTTGACAGCTTAGCAGCAGTACAAGGAGTACTTTCTTGCAAGGGAATGAATTGATGACTTAATGTTAATGATGGCTGACAAGTAGTTTGATGAAGTGAAGATGGTTGTTGCATAGATGATACTGATTGCTGAAGAGAAGTGGAATTTTCATTACAAACAGTGTGTTGAATGGGAGTAGATTGTGGAATAGAAACAGATAGATCAGTTGAAGATGAATGGTGAATAGGAATTGATTCTTGAATGGGAGTTGAGTGTTGAGTACAAGTGGGTTGCTCAAGACAAGCTGATTGCTGAATGGGAACTAGTTCTTGAGATGAGGATGATTCCTGAACGGGTGTTGATTGTTGAATATAAGTTAGTTCTTGAGCAGGAGCTAGAGGCTGAAGAGTAATGGGTTGCTGAACCAAAGTTGCTGAATGTTGAAAAGGAATTCCCTGTGTAATAGCATTTGATTGCTGAAATGAGTTTTCAGAGTGCAACAGTGAGGTTTGAGGTTGAAAGGAAGTTATTGATTGTTGAAGTGGAGCTTGTTCTTCAAAAGAAGCTACTGATTGCTGAAGCAAAGATAATGGTTCTTGAAGTGAGGTTGGTTGTTGTATTAAAGTTTGGGATTGTTTATGAGATGGTTGGGCAACTGATGTTTCTAGCTGGGTAAAGAGATTGGATTGTTGCACAGAGGATGATTGCTGAAGGAGAGTTGGATGTTGACTAGAAGATGATGAATGTTGAAGAGAGTTTGGTTGTTGAGTATCAGTTGAACGAATGATGTTTTCTTGCATATGAGGAAGAGATTGTTGAAGGGAATTAGAAGATTGTAGGATATTAGGGGATTGATGTTGAATAGACGCATCATTTGACTGCTGTTGGAATGAAAAGCTGGTTGCTGATGTTTGCTGCAGCAAAATGTTACGTGAAGCTTGCTGAACTTGTAGATTAGTTGCCGGTTGTTGCAAGGGCAAGTGAATTGATTGAGAGTGTTGTTGTACTGTTAAATTGTTAATTGGTTTCTGAAGAGATACGGACTGTGCACCATATGCTGTTATTGTTTGGGGATGTGAAGATGAAATGCTTTGTAATGGAAGGTTACCTATTTGTTGTTGAAGTTGTAAATTGACAGACTTAATCGGCACAAAAGTTAACTGCTGCAGAGGTACAGTGACGGTCTGATGACATGGTATGCCCAAAGTTTGTTGTTGTAATTGTAAACTGATGGATTGTTGAAGTGGGGTAGCACCTGTTTGCTGGAGAATAAAGCCACCAGATTGTTGGAAAGATGAATTGACAGATTGCTGAAACAAGTGGCTAAGTGGCTGCTGAAGCGGCAGAGCAATGGCTTGATGAAGTGCTGTTCTTGAAGTCTGCTGGAGGGAAGCACTCACAGGTTGTGTCAGTTGAGATGAACTTATTACCTGCTGAAACGGTACATTCACAGCATGTTGAAATGATGAGCTAACAGGTTGCTGAACTGATGAAATATTCTGGTTTGGTATTGAAGAAAGGATTGGTTGATGAATCGATGATATTTGTTTAACAGACGTTATTGGTTGCTGAACCATCAATATTTTGGTCTGTTGAGGGGAAGATGTAATCAATTGTTGAAGTGATGTGCTGTGTGGAGTTTCCACTGACGAGGCAATGGGATGCTGGAGTGATGATGAGGATAAGGAGGTGGGAATTTGTTGGACAGTCGAGTTTGCTATCTGTGGAGTGGTGGAAGAAACGGGTTGACCCACATTGAAAGTTATTGCTTGTTGAGATGAAGAATTCGTGTACTGGTCAGGTGTACCCTTGGTATCTTGCTGTGTAAAGGAACTTGTATAAACAAGTGGAGGGACCATGGTACATACCGGAGTGGAGTAAGATGAACTTGTGTAGCAAAGTTGTGGAGTGGATGTCTGCTCAGATGCTGGAATAGTGTACATGAGGTGAGGGACTGTGGAGTCTCCAGATGTGCGTATCATTGGCTGCTGAGCTCCTGAACTTGTGTAAACAAGTGGAAGAAGACTGAGCCCTTCAGAATTAGGAGAACTTGTTGAGTAATGAACTAAAGGGATAGATGGCTGCTCAAAGTGTTTTGTAGTTGAACCAGATATATTTTCCAATGCTTTAGACACAGATTGATCAGAAAGTGATTTCAATGGTTGTTGGGTTGCTGAATTTGTGCAGTGAGATGAAGCAACATTAGATATTTCTAATACAGGTTGATTAGTTTCATGAGCAACTGGCATAGTATTACACTGAGTTGATGGCGTTACTGACTTTTCTTTAGTTGGTTTTGTAGGAGTTAATGATTCGGTATCAAACTGTCCTGATGATATTAACTTTTTAGAAGGGGAGGATTCCACAAAGTCCCAATTCACTGAGGTGGGTGTGTATTTAGGGGGCAATATCATGGAGGGTGTTTTAGCAGCATGTTCGACCAAAGAATCGCCAATGTCTTTAGATGTTGGAGTAGCAGTTTCATCAAATGTAGAGTTTGTAGTTTGTTGATTAGGGAGACTTATGACTTGAAGCGGTTTTACTTGAGTGTTTTTCACAGTATCACAAAAAGATGTAGAGCTTTGTAAGCAATTAGTTTTTGATGAGCTTAATGGCAGTTGGAGCAAAGTGACCGGTTGTTTACCATTTGGATTGGATGTATACAACACTTCATTAGTGTCAAACGCTTCTTGAGATGTCACATTTTTCTCGACTGAACTAGAACTATCTTTGTTGTGAGTGTTATTGTTTTCTTGGGTTTTCCCCGGACCAATCATGTCCTTCACTATAAAGATGTCTTTATTAATAAAAGTACTTGGACTAGTGAGTGTTGTTATTTCTACCAAACTTATATCCTTCTTAAGGGTACTTGGCTGTTCTGGTTCAGCATTGGTTTTTCCTTGGACTAGTTTCGGCCTAAGATCATCCAAACCTAATGTGGCTATTTTCTCCGACGTGCAGCTGAGATCACCTTCCTTCAAATAGAAAGGTGTTCCAGCAACACCTTTATCCAGTTTCTTCTTGTTTTCATCCAAGCCCTCACATTCACTGGAGTTTCCCAGAGAAAGTTTCTCCATGGCGTATTGCGACAGATGTGCCAGTTCCTCGTCAAGAGCTGTTTGCGAACATGACAAACACTCCTCTTCATCCGACTCGTCGGCAAAGCTCTCGCTCAACCACTTTTCTATTTGTTCAGTTGACATATTCACTTTCCTGTGAGCCTTCAGATCCTTGTAAGTCGGTTTCTTGGCCGAGGTGCTTGGGATAAACAGATTGGAAAAAGACGACACTGACTGATTTATCTTACTGTTCTCGCATTTACTTATTTTTCTTTCTACGTCTCCTGAACCCAAGGATTTAAATACAATTTCTTTGTTTTTAACAATACCGATATGACTTGTTTTGTTGGAGCAATTCCCCAAATCACTTTGATGCAACTTTGTGTCACTGAAGTATCTTTGTGGTGTATTATTTCTGGGAAGCTTTTTGATATCTAACTCAACATCATGGGCCAATGAGAAATTACCAACTCGTTTAGGGATGGTAGTATTGTGTCCAGGTTTGTTAACTTTGTCTATTAAATTAGAAGCACCCCCTGAAATTTTGCATGGTCCTATTTGTTTGCGCGGTGATTTTTTAGGTAGCCTTGCACACACACTTTGCCTTTTATTGTCTACATCTTGTTTTTTAATTTTGCTCACGGCGTTTTTCTTTGCTAAACCATATGAGTAACTACTTGGACCGTTTTTAATAGTATTTTTAAGTGCAACAGTAGCCAAACCGTCATGGAGAACGGTTTGTTCTTCAATCAAAGAAGGGTCTACTTGATCTTTCGTTCTTTTACCGTAACTATCATCTCCTTGAGCCTTTCCAGATATGATTTCAACTATATCTGATATATTTAGTTCTTGTCTCAAATCACATTCTAATTCTTGCAGAAGATGTTTACTATCTTTTGTGCCTACCTTTGAATTGTTGGTGACAGATGATGATGATGGTGATGCAGATTTGCAACTTACTTGGTCCATCTTCTGTAGACCAGTTTTCTTTGACTGAGCAACTAATTTTGATTTCATTGTAGTCGTCATTTTTAACACATCTCTGACTACATGTTGAGTTAAGCTAATGACGGGAACTTTTAAAATAGGCGCACTGTGATTACCGGCCGATGTGCTTGTTTTTCCAACCGTTAGGGAGATGTTGGAGGTTTTAAACATAGGACATTCATCTAACAATGAATCAGGTTGAAGTTTCTTATTATATTCAGTTTTACTTATATTTTGTTTATTCGAGTTGATAGTTTTTTCTTCTAAAGTCTGGCTTTTCTCTTGAGTTAAGGGCAATCTGTCAGCTTTACAAGCTTGAGGGGTTTTGTCCTGCTTTAATCTCTTTTTAATTTCATTTTTATCAGATTCAAGCCTTGTGCGCCTTTGCTGTGAAATACTCTGTTTTGCTCGTTTTTCCTGTAAAGCTGTCTTTTTTCTCTTGTCGTAACTTCTCAATATAGAAGAATGATGGTGTTCATTGAATTCATCTTTCCTTCTCAAATTATCCTGTATATTATCATTCTTTTTTAGCTCATTTTCTACTGAATTGTTTTTATTTGTTACAACAAGAGAAGTTAAAGAGACAGAACTTTTGAGTGCTATTTTCCCCAAAGGTTCCTCGTCTGAATCACTAAACTTATCAGAGCAGCTTGAAGTGCTATCCTGAACTCTGGAACGACAAAGTGAGTGAGTCTGGAGAGTTCTTCTCGCACTCTCAGAAGTAGTGGTATCTGAACAGTCAGATAACTGTGATACCCGACGTCTTAACAAAAGTACTTCTTCATTTTGATTCACATTTTCTGACTCTTTCACTTTATCACTGGTATCTTTCTGTTTCAAGCCCGCACCTTTCTTTACACTTTCTTGCATTGCCCCAATGTTCTCCCTCTTTATCTTATCATCAGCTTGTAATTCTCTATCTTCCTCTTCATCGTGTTTGCTGATTGAATCTGCTCCAAACTTTGTTCCGTTCTCATCTTTAACGGTTCCCTTGAGTGAAGAAACCTCCTGTTTTCGCCTTATTTTTTTGGAAAATGTTTCTTTATATTTCACATGTGATTTGTTTTCTACCAACTCAGTTTTTGGTTTTGTCGGAGTGGGTTTGTTGGTATTTGGGCTCAGATCCGGAGGTTTTTTTCTTAACGAATCTTCATTCTGTCTTACAGACACCATCTTAAGCGAACTTGGTTCAATATTTTTCAAAAGTTCCAGATTAGATTTAGTAATTGCATTTATATTGACTTTAGTTATTGTTTCTTCCTTAATTTTTGAATCATAAGTGTTTTCAGTGTGATTTTGTGACAAATTATTTTTTTGTTTGACAGCCGAACATCTTTTTGACGTCGATTGTTTCTTACTTTCAGATTTATTTTCCGCTAGGACATCGTTTGGTTTCATATTTTTCTTAGGTTTAACATAATTTACTTTTGTAGTAATATTTTCTTCTGAATTGGGTTTATTACCTTTATCTTCACATTTTTTGACCTTGCTGGAAAGTTCTTCACTAGTTGATGCTGTTTTCTTTAAACTCAATCGAGTCTTGCCCTTCCCATCATTTCCCGATGTTTGAGGTTTATCATCACATCTTACCTTGTTAACAAACGTTTCCTTACTCCCACCGATACTTTTTAATTTGCTTTTACCTTTTGGTATCACCGGTTTATTTCTCTTTTTATCAATGTTTGCATTTATCTCCCTCAATTCTTTATGTTTTTTCAATTCCTGCTTATTCCTTTCCTCCATGTTCACCGTTTCAACTTTATTACCAGGCTTTTTGGTTTGATGACCCGACTCATTCGTGTTTTTCTTGTCTTTGTTTTTGACATCGCCCTTTGACCTTAGAGCTTTAGGAGAGTTGGAAATTTCTTTTTCTTTTAGGGCTTTTGCTTTCAATTCATTTTCCCGGCGCTCTGAAAAAATATCAAACACAAAATAATTGTTATTTTAAAAGTATTTAAACAAAAAAAAATTATTTGATATATCATTTGTTGTTAGATCTTTCAGCCCTGTTAACTAAAGACGACAAATTTTATTCCTTAAGCTCTTAAATTTTTAATAGTTTTAATATAATTTAGATTCAAAGTTGAAATTTCAATTTGAGAAATATATATATTTCTATTCAAATTTAACTGCCTAAAACCTAAAGTGAAACAACTCAAAATGCTATCTATCCTGATGGTTGTACTAGTGACATATATCTGTCAACTAATTGTACCGTTCTGTCGGGCATTCGGAAGCTCTGGAAAGC
>CABEEJ010011678.1:0-10336 GCA_901482245.1 Timema douglasi | reverse complement strand
ACATTCATACATACCGTGTGAAAACATACAGTCTTACATACCGTGTGAAAACATACATTCATACATACCGTGTGAAAACATACATTTATAAACAAGTGTGTTCTAAACATAGCTAGGATTGTGTTTATTAAACTCACACGCAGGAAAAGTTTCTAAAATCACTACTGTGGGTGCTATTGTGAGTTCTAGAGGGTTTTACCTGAGTGGTTTGGGGCCCCATTGTCAGCACGAGGTCTCAAGCGGAACTGAGATAAGGACACACACACACACATACACACACATATATATATATATATATATATATATATATCTTATATATAATTTGATGAGGCCTTTACCGGCAGTAGAAATTACCAGGAAATGACTTAACAGATTTTGACAAACGACCACTCATTTTAACGGTTAGGGATGTAGCATGTCGGGAAAAATAGTAGTTTTCCACGAAAACCTGACTTTGTTAGATAATTTTCAGTTTCTCATTCTGTATTTAGTCACAATGGAAACCGTTATTTGCTGCATGACTGTAAATCTCTAAATAAAATATACCTTTTTGCTAATAAATAATAACTCAATATTTATTTGTTTCTCCGAACTCATCACAATTTTCTCTTTGGATGCTGGCCATAGCACATCTAAATTGAGAATCCTAAACTGGGGAAACATTTATTATTTATTGGAATGTTGTTATCGTTAATTCACATTTAAATCAATAATATTGAGAATAATTTGAGAATAATTTGAAAATTAAATAATATAATTAAAATATCCATTTTAACTACCTAAGTATGAGTTTAGGTGATATTTTTTCCCTTCAAATATTAGTTTTTCTGTTCATTTTAGCCAATAGTAACACAATACAAATACATAAGTTAAGCTTTGTTTTCATTTTACCGCTTAGTTTTGAGGATATGATATTTAAAATTAGTAATGTTTTATGTCCCCCATATATCTTCTCACATTCTTACGAATACAGTAAGTTCACTTATGTTTGAGTACCACATCTATATTTTCTCTCTCACTCACACTCTCACTTTCACTTTCACTATCACATTTTATCACTCTCTCTATTTTACATCTTATGTATGATTTGTTAAGCCCGTTTCCAGCAATAGAAACTACCAGGAAATGACTGAACAGATTTTAACATCACCATGGAAACAAGTTCTGAGCGTTGTATACGTCTGGTACATAGCAAATAAAGCCAAAAAGCTGCACTTTTTGATTGGAATATGCCACTTTCTGTAGTCATATGTAATGGGAAAAGAGACCTTTTCAGATAGGGAGCCACTTGAAAATCCGTGCAGGACACCAAAATGGCGGCCATTTATAGCCGCCATTTTAGTGTTCTTAATTTCATGGTATCTCAGCTTCTAATATTCCGATTTAAATTTTGTTTTTTTTGTTTGAAAGCTCTTGCTAAGAAGAAACTAATTGGTAATCATATATTTATCTCTAAGCCTTAAGGTTTCTCCACAATTTAAGCATTTAGGAAGATTTCACTTTACTCACAAATTTCATTTTTAACTATCTTTTTTATTGTCCATAATATCTCCTTTATATGTGATATAAAAAAGAAAGAGCATTATTTTTTCTTTCCATTGATATCAACAAAATCTGTTCTAATAAACTACTTCTTGAGAAATTACTGGTCAAATGAAACGACTGGCTTACAATATTTCGTTTACTTTACTATTACAATAAGATAGTAAAATAATGTTTACAGAATGTTTGAATAATAGGAATGCTCCTGCAAATTAACTTCTTCTTAGCAGCTTAAATGTCTCTAAATCAAGTTATCCTCTTCCTCATCTTCCGAATCATACCTCGAACAAAGTAATTATTTTCATATAAACTCTTAAAAAGTTAATAAGTAAAGAAAAGTATTTTTGACGCCTGGTATTTGAAAAAGAGTCTACATACAGAAGACGCTGAATGCAAAAATAAATATAATGATCTTGAAAGTGATGGAATTATTGAAATTTAGAAATTCTCAACTAAGCACATTGCCACATTTTTGAACTCCATTGCAGTTCCTGCAAAGAAGCGTGCATGGAACCTTAGCCTTTGAACAGGAGCATCGTCTATAGCATTCAGAGCAAATGCATTTAGCCAATTCTCTACAAGCTGCCCAAATAGAGGGCAGAGAAGACCAGACAGACACCCACTCCCCTGCAGCTCTGGTCCACCCCCATCCTTCTGGTCCTGGAACGTTGTCTATCACTGAACAGGATTGATCCCAGAATTGTCCTGCCTGGTATGCTGAATGGAGACAATGCTGCCTTAATGCCTCTTTAGTTAGGGGCAAGCTTGATAAACTGCGACTTTTTAAAGTAAAGAATAGCTTTCTAACATGATTGACTGAGAAGTCTTCTCCATCTTTGTAGTAAAGCAAAACAGTAAACTTCTCCAGAACTTGAAAAGTCTCGTCAGAAATAGACTCTTTTGGTAGTGATATAGCGTGGAAGGCTTCCGTAGCTTCAGGAAATGATTTCCAGACTTTCCAGGCAGTCTGGTTCCCTTTCATGACAAATGATGAAGTTACATCTGATCCTGTAAATGCATGGAATCCTCTCAAGGCAGTAGCTTTATCTTCACCTTTACTTTCAAACATGGCATTAATGCTCATGTACCTCTGAGACTTCCCAACTCCAAAGAGAATCCACATCTTCTGAAGACCAGTAACTTTGAGAATGGGGAAAAAAGAGATTGCCAGAACAACTACATCAGTATGTACTGTGCAAATAAGTATATTTTTTGCTCCATGCTCAACACTATCTTTATCATGTAGGAAAATTCTGCTATCTGCTTCTTACTGTTGTCTGTATTTGACTCTATCAATCAAAATTTTTCCCAATTGAGATGAACGAATGATGCCATCAATATCAGTAATGATGTGAACCCAATCAAACTTAAAAATTGAATGCTCTCCAATTAACTTGAAAAGTTCGGTCTTATTCTGATCGCAGCAGAGGAATTTATTCAAATTTTGTGGTAACATATTTCCTTGTGATACTTGGCGACGAAGACAAAAGCCTCTCTTCTCTCAAAAAAAATTTTTAGGCAAGTTTTTGAGTAAGTATCCCAAGAAATGTGTATTATTTTTGCACGAAACCTCTCAGAATCATACAAAATCCTGTGTTTGAATTCTGTATCACAGTATTCTCCAAATGTCCGTGATGTTTTGGGTGGAAGAGCATGTATTAGTGCAGCTCCATCGTAAATTATTGTGTCGCAGAATTCTTCAAACTGTACCGGATCAATGGTTTCTTCCAGGATTTTAAGTAGATGCGATTTTTGACCTGATTGCAGAACACCATTTGAAGAAAGAGAAGGTGGAGCGCTGGTGTTTTCATGTTCAAAAAACTTGTTCAGATCTAAGTCTCTGTTTTGACTTACAATGAAAGCCCTAGAGACAAGCTCAACATCATTTCTCAAGTCAGAAATCATCGGGGAAGATTTTTTTATTCTTTTTGGCAAATCCAAAGAACTTGGTCTCATTTTTCTGCAATGGATCAAAAACACTCACTTTTGCTTCCTTACTCAAACGTTCTTTCACATCGCTGCTGTACAGTTGTAACGCTTTTTCTTATTTTCTTTAACTCGCTCTTTATCCATTATAGCCTTAGTGTCCCAAACCACAAGATCACAGGAGTTTAGCTCAAAAGGATTTACGAATTCAAGAAAGCTTCCTTTTAATGCATGTTTTTGGTCTTGAATCTTGTTCTGGTAAGCAGTATATTGTTAATGGTGAACAATCCTGTCAGTGCTGTTTGTTTTGCTCGTTGACTCAAACTCATCCAGAATACTGACTAATTGTGGCCCAGCCAGCATCCACCTTCTTAACATGGCTGTATCTTGCAACAGACCAACAGCACCACCATTTCCCTTTATTACAGCATTGTTTTGTTCATGAGTCTGATCCACAGCGAGTGCAGAAAAGGGATTTTTTGTTTTGTGGGTAACAAACTGGTCATTGCTAAAGTACTCATGCACACTGGGTGCTGTTTCTTTTAGTTCGTGTAAGTCTTTTATGTGGATTGGCAACAAACGAGCATAGTGGAGATGATCCAGCAGGAAAAACCAAGGTGCTAGTTTCTTCAATATTTGGGTGAACAGTTCATAGTTACAATCCCTGATCGACCGAACAAAAGCTAAGACAAGTATCTCCAAGTTTAACACTAAAAACTAGAATAGAAATGTTGGAGAGTTTGAACGTTATCTTCAATCCATTCTTCAAATTATACTTTTGGGTCTTCTAGTATAAATGCATCTTTGAGCAAACTCTATAAAACAGCAGCAGTAGTCTGATGAATTGCCCTTGCTTTTGTTACATGAGTAACGTTAAGACATGCCTCTGCTCCCGCTAATAATTAAAAATATTAGCACCATCACGATAAAGGAAGTAATCTCTTCCTGAAAGTTGAGCTTTGAACTGTGGGAAGTGATCGAGAATTCTCTCGCATAAATGGGTGGTATATGTGTTTGGAAGGTCTTTACTTTTCATTCTCAGAATATTTGCAAGGCTATTTGCATATATAGTCTTTAAGTGAGCCATTTTGAATACAATCTCAGTATTATCAGATTCAGAGGGCTTGTTTTTCTCTCTTATGAAGCGTGCAACGGAAGCAAATGCCATACTCTCGCAGATAGTGTTGACCTCTTCTTCTTTTACCCCAATTGATGCTCTCAGACAATTGGTCAGGTTTGTATAGCACTTCGAGTGGTACTTTGTTTCTTTAACAACCAAATCACCACACTCTGGGATTGTTTTAAGGTTTGTGTTATTGGTAATATCAGCACATCTCTTAAGTTTATCGTCTTGTAGGGAAGCAATCTTATTTAGAGGTTTTCGAGTAGTGCCCTTTTGATTGCAGATAAAACATATTTCATCTTTCATTTTAATAAATGATGTGGAACAACGCATATTCCTTGGGTTTCTTTCATCTGGTTCTGATAAAGTCTGTGGACTGTTCTCAGATGGATCATTTGGCGCAAAGAGGATGAACGTTTGCGTTTCTTTGCTCTGGATAGTTTTGTTATGTTGAAGTTAAGTGCACACTTTTTATGCCACTTTGATTCTTTTTTTTATGTTCCTTCTATACCTTCACCCTCATTTAACTTTTGTACATCCAAACCATGGGGCAATGCACCAAGATTCTGAATGCGTCTTGTAGCCAGCACCAACAAGTGCTTTTGCAGTGTGTAAGGCTGGGAAAATCAAGCCTTCATCACTAGATTCTTGACAAATGTAACATTTGGTCCAATCTATAGCACGAAGCTCAAGTGGAGATTCGAAGTCAACAATTGCCAGCCGCAGGCGCCTTGAAATCATTTTGAGAATAATTCAATTCAGTCTAATCTGCAAAAATGAATGTTAAATGATGTATATGAGTATAATTTTATATTAGAATGAAAACAAATGTAAGAGAAATCACACACAAAAAACAAATAAAAAAACTAGACGAACACTAAAATAATTTTTTTTAATTATGAGGAAATCTTAAGGCTTAGAGAAAAGTAAATATGTTTAAAAAATGTACTTAATAAGAGCTTTTAAACAAAAAAAATTAAATTAAAATCGAACCATTAGGAGCTGAGATACAACCAATTCTAGGACTCCAAAATGGCTTCCATAAATAGCCGCCATTTTGGTGTCTAGCACGGATTTTAATGTGGCTCCCTATCTGAAAAGGTCTCTTTTGACCTCATTTATGACCACAGAAAGTGGCATATTCCAATCAAAAAGTGCAGCTTTTTTTTATGTACCAGACGTACTATTGTAGGAAGAGAGATTGACGCTTAAGGCAAGTATCACTTCAAACACATCTTGTCTCTCTCTCTCTAACATATAATTCCCTCGACCTTCATCCTCGTCCTTGACCTTGCTTCCGTAACACCTGGGTGTTCTGTTGACATATTTAACAGGATTAACACACTGCGGCCTACTGTCGGTATAGAATAGTTTCTCTATTGACTATATTATATTAATCATTGAGTTTCATCAAAAATAATCTATTTCAAGGGCGTAGAAAGCTAATTTTGTTTCTAAGAATGGTCCACTAGAAATTTGTATTATAACTTTAGCCAATAAACTTATTTTTATACGTAGATATAGAGCCCTACTGGAGGCCATACAGTTCCCGAGAGATGAGGAAGTCCTGACCTTTCCACCCATTTCTATGCCCTTGATACAATCCCTCGGCTACATCTATAGCTAACATTTGTTTGAATCTTGGAAATCTGTCAGTAGAAAAAAATGTAATCGGGAATCTTTGGCAAATCGTTTGATATCAACACAGTTTTTCCCGATATTAGTTAATTAAGTATGGAGCTTACATCGCTATTCTACTATTTTCATAAAGTTTAATAGCGTGGCTTAGATAGAATAGAGAAAATAAATTACTCGGTAATATATATTGACCCAATGTTTTATTCTATGAATTAATCGAACCCAGGACACTTTTCTTTGTAAGCCAATGTTCTTACCACTGGGATTATAACACGATATTTTACCGTGTTAACAATGCAAATAGACTTGTTTATTAGCATCACCATTATTCGATGATCGTATAGTGGATTAATAATACTTTAATTTATAATTAATTCGCTGCCCGTACATAACAGAAATATGCACATTAACTATGAATCATTTAATCACAACTTGTGAATGTGGGGAATGCCAGGCCTCCACCGTGGTTCGGATTCCACGTTATAACTGTAGGTCCTCCATTTCATCTCACAATCACCCTACCATTACACATTAGCGTAAGTGCGTATGACCCGAAAGGGTAGTAAGACGCAGTGATGATGATGATAATAATAATAATAATAATAATAATAACTATAAATTATACATTTGTAAGATTATGACTTTCGGCCAAGTATCCGTAAATTATAATTTATACGTGTGGATGAAACACACATCAGCCACACTCGAGAACAACTCTCAGTGAAACACACTCAGCCACACTCGAGAACAACTCTCAGTGAAACACACTCAGCCACACTCGAGAACAACTCTCAGTGAAACACACACAGCCACCCTAGAGAACAACTCTCAGTGAAACACACACAGCCACCCTAGAGAACATCTCCTGATGGACCACCGAGAGACGAGATGTCTATCATAGGATTGCCGGTCACACTTACACCAACATAATTATCTCGCTGTAGGAATGCCATCCATGGACACTCCTCTAACAAATGATGTAACCAAACAAGTGGCTCAAGCTATTCTTAGCGCCCACACGGTAAATATAGTTCCTTTACAATGTACAGCAGGATCAATATGTTGTCCCGTGACCGAGATCATATTTCAAGACAGAGTCTGTGATGGACGGAAATCATCAGACACACGTGATAGATAAAGTGGGATCGAGAGCTATTGGCCAACACCCAGGAGGGCTCCAGCTTCATGCACGTGACGACTCCTGGATAACTCAGTTGCACGAGCATTGGCGTACCAAGACAAAGGTTCAAAGTTCGATACCGTGCCCGATGTGTCATGTTTCCATTTTATTTAATTAAATTAATCATCGCGTCTTGTGTGCTGTTGAAGACAACAAGTTATCAACTGAACATGGCTATCTGGAATAGCAAGATACAAGTTTCAAATTAATAGAGGAAAGATTATAATGTTTATGTTTTTAAATTAACATAGTTATGTGTAAATTTATCTTCTTTTTACTTTTTAGCTATCTTACAAGTAAAGTAGTTTTTGACTTTCCTTCTGTTTGTATATCTGTCTGTCTGTACCTCAAACTAGAGCCTAAACTATGTTACCAATCGGGCTCAAACTTGGTATATAAGATTTTCATAGGTTTGCCCCGAGGGTTTTTTGGAATTGGACACCTAACCTTAAAATTAAGGGAAGTTTACTGAAGGGTAATAATAGACAAAGTTGATTTTCTCAAAATTGGCTTTAACGATTTTGATTAAACTTCATTTCTAAACATTTTTAAATATTTCAAACAAAATGGCTTCCCTCAATATTTCGGTAAAATTACTTAATTTAAGGGCTCCACTCCGATGAGTAAATTATCTTTTTTTCAATATTTCCTAAACTATTTGATATATGAAATTACTTATCGTTACAAATATGTAGGCCTCTTTATGGTACAAATATTTTATGAGAAGCATATTTTTATAAAACCAATAACTTTCAAGCTACGCTTTTATTGCGACCGCAAAAGAAAATCTAACCTGAAATGTTGATGGATGTCGACGTCTCAAGACCCCCCAAACCCTAAAAAGTGGTATTTTCAATTACGTCTGTCTGTGTGTCTGTTTAAACTTAAAAATAAGAATAGTTTAGGAAAGGTCGAAAAGAGAAAAAATGGATTTTTCTCAAAATTGGCTCTAACAATTTTGATTAAAATTTATATCTAGGTGTTGATTAAAATTATAAATAAACTGTATATTTTCATTTTACCATGAAAATGAATTTTAGGGTACTTTACAAATCAGAAACTTCCGTATCTCAGCAACTATTTGAGATAATAAATAACTTATCATTGCAAAATTGTAGAGCTATTAAAAATAAAAAACTTATATAAAATATATTTTTTATAAATCCAACAGTTTATGAGATATTGGCAGATATATTAATAAAATTTTGTGATCTATAGTTGTAAAGAGATACTACTTAAGTTTTAACGCAATAATTCTCCAATGCCATAGAGTAATTAAATATGAGTAAGTCTCTCAGAAATTTGTTAATTTTCCTTAAACTTCTTAGGAGAAATATTTGTACAACAATGATCTATCTACATTTTAGACTCAAAAGTCAATATTTACCTTTGTTATTGGTCAAAATTTATAAATGAGGAATGTAATAGCAATGCGATGGCATGAAGATTTGCAACACCTAATAAAATGTCGAAAATTTTAACCGTAAGTTGAAATTTTAATACGAAGTGTTGACCCTTGTGGACCCAACATTGATCTTTTTTATCGGTCCAAACATACAAATTGGGACATTAATTTTTTTTAAACAAAATTATAAAATTTTAAGCCGGGATTCAAAAATAAAAGTTTCACATTAGTACAGTGCATTTTATGCTTGGGTTTGCTATTGTATATTATTTAGTTTCACATATATTACGAGTTTTGAGTAAATATCTTCATTTTTAAACAATAGAGCGAGACTGAAGGTGCTACTTTCAATGTCTTTAAATTTGACCTAATAACATTAATATCGTCTAGGACAATTAACTTTACAATTTAATAAATTGTCCTTCTTTTAATCAGAGGTATTATTAAAATATTTATATTTTGATTTGAGTTTTTCATCAGATTTCATAATATTCATCAATTCTGAGTTTCAAATTCTCATTAATCAATATAACAATCGTAGACCAGTTTATAATTTAACTAGTTCTTAGTGTCACACTGGCCGAGAAAGTTCCGCCATCACTGCTCTGGTCAGTGCAGAATCTATTTGATCGACATTCTTCACATTAGTCAAAATGGATATCTATTTTAAAATGTGTGTACTTGGTCATTTACATATACTACTGAGCCATGGAGCTATAGTATATGCTATCATTAATACATTGACGGTTTTGAAAACGTTAATGCATGATTTTTGGGCACTAATCTAATTTACCTAGCGTAAATAATATGATTTTGTGTGTTTGTGAAGTGTAAGTTCATTTTATCAGGTGGTGATAAAATTTTGTAATCAAGTAGAGGATATACAATCACCAAACTAACAAAAGAGAGCTAATTAAATGTTCCCACGAGCCCCCGTGTGTAATAATTGTGTGTATTGTTGGGAGCCGGACGCCTGGCTGGTGAAGAAAGGGTGTTAAATGGGGCAGAAAATATAAAAACTGTCAGACAGAGCGTCCGAGCAGAAACTCGGGTAGCACCAACGTAAAGAGAGTACAAAGGTAGCGCTAAACGAGATATACAGCAATATATTCTAACATGAAGATGGCCCATTAAAACAAATAGAATGATGACATTAATTGGACATTGATATGGATTTTAAAGGCTTATTTATTATTTAAAGTCCTAAAATGTAACATTATCTTTAACAAATTAGTATGTTTTTTTTTGTAGTTTTGCGTATATAACACGTTGGTTTGTGTACTGAATTACGTCACACGCTCAGCAGGTTTGTGTAATGAGTGACGTCACACGCTCAGCAGGTTTGTGTAGTGAGTGACGTCACACGCTCATCCAGGTTTGTGTACTGAGTGATGTCACACGCTCAGCCAGGTTTGTGTACTGAGTGACGTCACACGCTCAGCTAGGTTTGTGTACTGAGTGACGTCACACGCTCATCAGGTTTGTGTAGTGAGTGACGTCACACGCTCAGCCAGGTTTGTGT
>CABEEJ010011677.1:0-10337 GCA_901482245.1 Timema douglasi | reverse complement strand
CACGTCTGCTAGTAAGGACACTAGAAGTGACATGTTTTCACACATGACACACGCCTGCTAGTAAAGATACTAGAAGTTACATGTTTACCCACATGACACACGCCTGCTAGTAAGGATACTAGAAGTTACATGTTTTCCCACATGACACACGTCTGCTAATACGGATACTAGAAGTTACATGTTTTCCACATGACACACGTCTCCTAATAAGGATACTAGAAGTTACATGTTTTCTCATTTGACACACGTCTGCTAGTAAGGACACTAGAAGTGACATGTTTTCATACATGACACACGCCTGCTAGTAAGGATACTAGAAGTTACATGTTTTCTCATATGACACACGTCTGCTAGTAAAGATACTAGAAGTTACATGTTTTCTCATATGACACACGTCTGCTAGTAAGGATACTAGAAGTGACATGTTTTCACACGTCAGCAATCAGGATTACTTGTTCAAACACCGGCGGACCTAATTCAACATGCCTGGCGGTTTCCATCATTTTCTCTACATGTTATTGTAGGTTCATTTTCCCTCTAATCAATCCACCAAATCCCTAAACCATTAAATTAAGTTGTTAACAGCATTGATGTTGTACTTACTGATTATCAGTTAGGTTGTTCTACGCCATCTTTTAAAACTACGAGCAAAAAAAACTGTTTTATTAGTAAGCCTACGATATAATTTATAATTAGTATATTTTATAAATTTTCCATCTATTTAAAATATTATTTCACTTAATTATATGTATGTTAATATGAATATATAATCATTTACCCTTCATAAAACGAAAATAGAATTTACAGAAAACATTTATTAATCTAAAAAAAATCCAAATGTAATAACGATTTTGTTTTTGTTTAGAAAATATGTTGATCATTTTGTACTGAAAACACCTTAGCCTAAAACATGAATTAATTTCAAACCCTTAGGGTATAACTGCCCAGATAGGTGAGCGTTTACCACACCTGTCTTTCCCTTGATCAATAAGTCTTGGTCTTTTCCAAATGATTGAACTAATAATGGTTTTCCAATACTCTGGCTCGAGGAGTCGGGGGCAAAGGGAGTGGGATTTCAATCAAATTGGCCTTCCTCATTGGTTCTCCAGCTTGAGTAGTTAATATTTGAATGTAATCCAAAACATCGCTCGGTGATATGCCCTTTTTGCTGCGAAGCTATATTTAGCAAATGGCAGTGACCAGACGTTACTAATATATAGTGTGCTGTTACCAGGACGAGACTCACTGGCACTCACTGGTACTCGCTGGCACTCACTGAGACTTACTGGCACTCACTGGTGATTATTGATACTGAGACTAACTTGCACTCACTGAGACTTACTGGCACTCACTGGTGATTATTGATACTGACACTCACTGAGACTCACTGGCACTCACTGGTACTCGCTGGCAATCATTGAGACTCACTGGCACTCACTGGTACTCGCTGGCACTCACTGAGACTTATTGGCACTCACTGGTGATTATTGATACTGAGACTCACTGGCAATCATTGAGACTAACTTGCACTCACTTAGACTTACTGGCACTCACTGGCAATCATTGAGACTCACTGACACTCACTGAGACTCGCTGGCAATCATTGAGACTCACTGGAACTCACTGATACTCGCTGGCACTCACTGAGACTCACTGGAACTCATTGAGACTCACTTGCATTCACTGACACTTACTGAGACTAGCTGGCACTCAATGAAACTCACAGGCACTCACTGAGACTTACTAGAACTCACTGAGACTCACTTGCATTCACTGGCACTCATTGAGACCAACTGGCACTCCCTTGCACTCATTGAGAATCCCATGCACTCACTTAGAATCTTTGGCACTAACTGCAACTTATTGATACTCATTAGTTTCACTGGCACTCACTAGCACTCACGGAGACTCACCGGCAATCAGTGAAACTCAACCCACCTCGGTGGCGTAGTTAGCTAACGTGTTAGTTTCATGTTGAGCTAGGCTGCCGAGGATGGGGGTATCGAGGTTCGAATCTCACTCGGGTGAACTGGGGTGGTTTTCCAATTTCCCTCCACGCAAACGTCAGTTCACTTTTTCTAAATTCAACCTTCCCCATTACTAATCCATTAGCTTAATTAGTACTTGAGCGTATAACCCAAACGGGTAGTAAGACGCGGTGCTAAATAAAAAATAAAAAATAGTGAGGCTCATTGGCACTTAATGGTTCTAATTGGAACTCACTGACACTCACTGACACTCGTTGAGACTCACTGGTACTCATTAAGTCTCACTGGCATGCACTGAGACTCACTGACACTCATTGAGACTCACACTCACTGACACACTCGTTGGCACTCACTGACACTCACTAGCACTCACTGAGACTAACATGTATTCACTAAGAATCACTGGCACTCATTGAGACTCACTAGCACTCACTAGCATTCATTAAGTCTAACTGGCACTCACTGAGACTCACTAGCACTCATTGAGACTCACTAGCACTCAATGAGACTCACACTCACTGGCACACTCACTGGCACACTTGCTGGCACTCACTTACATTCGTTGAGACTCACTGGCACTCAGTAGCATTCATTAAGTCTAACTGGCACTCACTGAGACTCACTGGCACTCATTGAGACTCACTAGCACTCATTGAGACCCACACTCACTGGCACACTTGCTGGCACTTTGTGCAATTTGCCCCATCTGACCTTCCTTCAGAACATCCGTTCTTGGACCTTGGCGACTCCTTGATTTCACACACACATACAGTGCTGTACTCTCATTGATCGTCTGAGGGATCTTTATCAAAATGTCGTGAGGGATTTCCAGCAGGATGCTGGTAGGAATCTCTAGCAGGATGTCGGGAGGGAACTCTATCAGGATGTTGGGAGACTAGTGTTCCAGATGTTGTCAAAGTTAATGGCTAATAACCGATTTTTCCATTGAAAACTCTCGGTGGCTTCTTTCATGAGATCAACTCTAGGGTGAAGTGTCGAGTGTCGACATCTGAATCTGAGCTGTGGGTCGGGTATATTACTGTTGTGCTGAAAATGATGTAGCTTTCAATAATTTCGTTTGTAATAAATAAAAGGATTATAGGATGGAGATTTTGTGGAAACTTTGGTCCTTGCCTAATTTTCGTAACGTAGTTACTGTGGCCAGTTTTCATTTTGTTCAGGATAATTAATAGGAAAGCCATAGTTTTTGGTAGTAATCCTTTCAACATTTTATTAGTAACCTGGTCATGTCCAGGTTCTTTATTCATAGGAAGATATTTGGTGGTATTTAAAGTTATTCAGCCTGATCTTATATTGCTCTGTGAAACGTAACGTCCGCACCACGTCTTTCTTTTGAAGTCCTCGTTCTCAGGTTACCTGTTGAGTCTAAAATGGTCTGATAACTTTTCCACGATGGCCTTAGCTTCCCCTTCACTGCAGTAAGCTATCCCCCGGGAACCATGGATTGCCTGAGTAGTGTTATTTTTGCTATCGCCTCGTAATTGCTTCGTCACTTTGTAGCTGCCTCTGTTACGTACGTGCTCCAATTTGTTATTCTAACGTGGATTACCTTCCTCATAATCTGGAATCCACGCATTTCCAAACTGAGGAGGTGGGCACGGTAAACCTCCTACTCCCTTAACTATTCTTGTTTACAAGCAATCATGAATTACAGATTGGGTGCTTTAGCCTCAAGTCGTATTGCAAAGGCATCTTTGTGGTGGTAGTCTGATATATTTGGTTCATATTTACACCACTCATGCTCTTGTATTGTAGGTTGGAGGCTCCTGATTTTGAATTATTAGGTAGAAGCATTTTATCTCCCAAACTAAAGGATTATGATCCGAGTGCGTATTCCTCAGCACAGTTATACTGCCCCTTGTTATTTGGATGATATTATCACGTTTAGTACTTCCGGTTGTTGTTTGTTCTTTGAGGGATATGGGTTCGTCTGTTCCCACTCCCACATGTAGAAGTATAACGCGTTCATTTCATGTAGAAAACCTACTATTCCGGGCAGTATGTTTACTATTGAGGTCATCCCTCAAGCATATATTGTCATCAGTTATGAAGAGCACCGATTTCATGGGATGTTTAATTCATACGGTGCTTCTTCAATCGCTGTTCAGATAAATGACCGTTTCCTTTTATGCTCTGTAAGTTTATAAAGGTTTTTTGGGGATTGAGGTAAATAATGCTTCACCCAAAGGGCCAGGTCACCCCCTCCTTCAAGCTATCACTACGATAAAATCAAAAGCGAAAATAGCGTATTTTCTTGTTAGGTTGCATTGATGACAGCAACATCAGTGACGCATGTGCTAAGAAAGTCTTCAAATTCCTTCGCTTGCAGCGGCGCATTCCACACACGTACTCGCAGTTGTCATCTTGTCTTGTTATTAAAAGTCATTGTTGATGGTAGTTACTTGCTCTCTACAATAGTATCATTTTTTTCTCAGTTTTGTCCTAATTTCATTAAAATGAATTTTCTTCAAGCATGGCCTGATGGGATGGGATATTGATTTCCTTCTATATCTTAAAAAAAAGTCCTTATCTCTGACGTGACAGTGGAGGTCTCCACGGTATGATAGTTGTGGTTGGTTTATTAGGCTAGGATAGTTCTTGCTCGTCTTTGGTGGTGGATATTGCATGGGTCTATTATCCTGCTTAGTCTGTTTCAGCTGTTATTTGGAAAGATTCACTATTTGCTAACTTGTCCTTGGCAAGAAGCTCATTTGGCTGGAGCTGTACTATATTTCTTGCTGCATTCAGCCATCAAATGAGAAGAGAGACTTTTGATACATTCAGTATTTTTGCACAATGGCGTCCAGTGTTGTCGCTTGCAATTTGAGTCTGTCTATGATGTATGACAACTTGAAGATGTTCCCTCATCAATTTTGAGATCTACACATAATTATCTTTTTCTTTAGCAATTGGTAAGAGTTTTGACTTTGAGTGAAAACAGTCCTTAGGCATTTCAGTAAGGTTATCAGTAGTTGACGATGTTGATATTTCCTGCGATGGGGTCAAATTTGTTGTTTATTTTAAGTTAATTTGACCATAAAGATGTTTTTGCACAAGTTTAATAAGTGTATGGTATTATCTGAAGAGACGCTGGGATTCAAAACTGGAATGCAGGGTCTGGAAACCATGGAACAGTTCAAGTACCTGGGAGGTCTGCTGACAAAAGATGCCTACTGCACTAAATAAATTAGGTCGAGGATCACCATAGCCAAGGAAGCTTTCAACAACAAGAAGTTACTGCTGACCAGCTAGTTGCGTTAGGAACTAAGGAACAAACTGATGAAATGCTACATTTGGGGCATCACACTGTATGGACTCTCAGGAAGATGGAAAAGAAATACTTGAAGAGCTTTGAAATGTTCTGCTGGAGAAGACTTGAGAAGATTAGGTAGACAAACAGGGTGACAAATGAAGAAGTCTTAAGAATATTGGGTGAGGAAAGAACCATTCTGGGTGTGATTCTTCGGCAAAAAGTAAACTGGACCGGACAAATCCTTAGGAGGAACTGTCATCTGTATGACGTCATAGAAGGAAAGGTTAAGGGAAAGAGGAGCTTTGGAAGAAAGAGGATTCAAATATTGGATGGCATGAAGGAAAGANATTCTGGGAGCTGAAGGAGGAGGCAAATGACAGGGTGCTTTGGTGGTCTAAGTTCACAGACAAAAGGAATGGACCCAGGGCTGCGTCTGGAGGGGGGGGGGATCCAAAGGGGGCAATTTCCCCGGGGTTTCACATTCCAGGGGACCACATTTCCCCACAAAATTATTAAATAAATTACAGTTATTATTCTAAATTTCGCATCAAATAGTGTACAGATAATCAACAGCAATAAGTATTCACTCAGTAATAGAATTCCATTCTTTATTCCTGAATATTCTAACGTTATATAATTTAAGAGTTACATTATTCGAGTAATGTGCTTCAGTATAGTAGAATACGTCACCATTGTGCTACCGCTGTCGGTCCAATGGTACAGAGAGGAATTTACTTATGTCACTTAATTCGTTTGCATTTAATAAAGTACAGTCATTTAATGGGTTAATCAATATTCCATAAAATAAAATAAATTATTAAGTAATCTAAGTACCGAGTACGTATCAATATATTATATCGGCTTAGTGCTAAAACTGAAAAACTGACGTAAAGGCGGGTGGCTCAGATTTTTTTTGCCCCAGGCCTAAAATTTTCTTAAAACAACCTTGAATGAACTTGTCGTAATATAGAACACTACTACTACTACTACTACTACTAATAATAATAATAATAATAATAATAATAATAATAAAAGCTATATATAGTCATTCAATGATTTCAATTATTACAGTTCATGAGCTATAAGGGGTCAAACTTGTTATTTTATGCTTTTCATGTACCATTGTCAAAGTAAAGTAATTTAATGTTTGGGGCTGAAATTTAGTATAGCTAGAACTTCAAATGAGGTTTACACAATGAAATATTTATAATATTAGTATTATCATTTTTATTTAAAATCATTACTACATTTCAGTCCCACACGTTAATTACTTTACCTTAACAATGGTCCACAAAAATACTAAAATAGCAATTTTGATCTCCGCGAACTGTAACGATTTTAAATTATTGAATCACTATTTATAGCTTATAATTGTACATTTTTTAACATTTTGCAATAAATTTTGTATTGTCTAATGACCTCAATCGATTTTTTTGTGGTCTTGTATGTTTCAATTTCCATTTGTGTTTTCGATTTAGGTTTGACACGTTGGTGAAGTCCATGACTGATCTAGAATAGTCTTCACTTTTATCTTTAAGGTTTATATTGTTTTTATTGTAAATATTATAAATTTATCATCGTAGATAGAAATCTGAAAGCAGCCTTTCTGTGTGGTATAATGATTTTTGGGTTCTCATCCTAAATTAATTCTGAAGTGCTGGTTACTCCTGAAAAGAGCCGCGATCTAGTAGGTTCATCTTGGGAAATATTAGATAGTTGTTTCGAAATGGTATGTTGTGGTATCGACCACCATCGTGTAGGCAGTAGCTTCACTAGACTTCCGCGCATACAAACTTGCGATAGAGCACTCGATAGCCACTTGTTAGGGAGTCCCTTGCCATGACAGTGAATTTTCTTCCAACATCTCTTAGTAAATCTTCAATCACAAATTCTTTTCTGCCTTCTGTAGCTAAAAATGATAGCTATTTCAAATTTAAGTTAACTCATTTCTGCTAAGAATATAAATTTCTAGGCAAAAATAAATCAAATATTTTTTCGAGTAGCAGCTTAGAGTTTAGTTTTCTGCACATGCTAATATCAAAAGATCATCAATATCTGTCAAGGAAGTCCTGGAATGTTGTTAAAACATTTTAAATAAAGAGAAAAAGTTTTGCGTTTTGACAACATTCCAGGACACCCTTGTCAGTTATTCAAAATATGCTGATATTAGTACGTGCAGAAAACTACACTCTACGTTGCTAGTAGAGAAATATTTGATATAATTTGGTCAAAAAACTGTAATGCTATAAAAACTGTAAAATTACTCGTGCTCCCTTCTGCAGCACCTTAAGAAGCTTCAACTGTCAAATTGGAGACATGTTCCCTCTTGATAAGTAATTAATACACCAATAAGTAAATCCCGGGCTGAAACCCAACATGTCACAATTGACTTAACTCTAAACTGGCTGATGTTAGGGATAACAAAATATATTATCGTAATAGAGATTGGAGTTATCTAATAATGCATCATTTAAAAGCGGTATTATACTTGTATCATACAAAATGTGCGCTACCGTATTTTTTTTTACTAAATTAAAAGTTAAAATGAAGCTCATCCATTTATATGCGTTCTTAAGCCATACACAAGATTAATATACATTATTTTCCGCGCTCCCCGAATCGATCTTAGGTTCACCGAGACAGTTTATTACCTAGGTTCAGTGTTGACTACGAGTTGCTGGTGGACACCTGCATGGCAGAGACCGGGAGTAGAGAAAGAACGAGATACCGCCAAGCCAAGTGAAGGCCAGTGAGCTCTTGAAGAGAATATGCTCGACGCTGGCGTGGAATGGGCGTCCTGCCCAGACGTCGGACCTAAATTTAACATCTCACCACTTGGGCAGTCCCCCCCCATGGTCTTAGGGCAACAGCCGGATATTTGCCTTGTCACGTGGTGCTCGTTTAGTCAGGAACACGGTTTAAAATTATAACTGTGCCCATTTTATCTAGTCAAATACGGGCGTTAGCACCACATCGGGCGCAAGGTTAGTGTACCTGACTACCAACAAAGTATTTATTTAGTCTAATACGGGTGTGTACTTGACTACCAACAATGTATTTATTTAGTCTAATACGGGCGTTAGCACCACATCGGGCGCAAGGTTAGTGTATATGACTACCAACAATGTATTTATTTAGTTAAATACGGGCGTTAGCACCACATCGGGCTCAAGGTTAGTGTACCTGACTACCAACAATGTATTTATTTAGTCTAATACGGGCGTTAGCACCACATCGGGCGTAAGGTTAGTGTACCAGACCACCAACAATGTATTTATTTAGTCTAATACGGGCGTTAGCACCACATCGGGCGCATGGTTAGTGTACCAGACCACCAACAATGTATTTATTTAGTCTAATACGGGCGTTAGCATCACATCGGGTGCAAGGTTAGTGTACCAGACCACCAACAATATATTTATTTAGTCTAATACGGGCGTTAGCACCATATCGGGCGCAAGGTTAGTGTAACTGACTACAAACATTGTTTGTGCTGTATACAAGGATTGAAAGACAATCCTACATCTTTTCTCAGCACGCCTCTTATTAACTTTTCGGGATTTATGCCTATGTACTAATCTAACTAATGTGCTAAGCATTAGTAAGGCTTGATTTAGGCGAAGTGTACCAACATTAGCTTGGAGAGAGAGTGGACAATCATTTAGGAAAACCCCCATCAATGCAATCCCACTTTGTTAATTTTTGATCAAGATACAATATATTGAGAGACAATCCCACATTGTTTTTGCTATATTAAAATACAAGAATTGTAAGAAAATCCCACATTGCTTAAGCTACATCAAGATACAAGGATTGAGAGACAATCCCACATTGTTTAAGCTGCATCAAGATACAAGGATTGAGAGACAATCCCACATTGTTAGTGCTCTATCAAGTTTGAGGGATTGAGAGACAATCCCACATTTTCCCGTAACATTTATATTTCGTGTCAAACCCAGATTATTTCACAGCAAAGCCTAATTTTTGTATGTTGATATCAATAAATGGGACCTCTTATCTTTTTTGATTCTAAAGTTTTTAATCTTATTACTAAATTTATTACGTATTTAGGTTGAATATAATTTTACATATGGGCACACAAACAAATAAAAACATAAGTAAAATATCCCAAGCACAAAATGGAAGGGTCTTACTCCCATGAATATAATTTGTTTAACCCCAAATAACCAAAGCCAATTTTAGTGGTAGTTATCTATGAACATAATTCATTCCAATCTTAAAGAAATAATAATAATAATTTTCCGCTGAATATCCAAGATCCATGTGGACACAACTAAATATTAACTTAATCTAACACGCACCATTATCTCCTGACAATAGTCAACATACCTTACATGCTAGTAACATGTGTTGCCTTGATACAGGGGTAAGTGTATTCATGTGATTGTGCGACCTAATGTCCTTTTGAGTTATCCACAACTCACACACATTTTATAGCATAATTATCTTGAGGAAGTTAGAGTAGATTAGTTTCAGCTGAGAATGAACATTTTAAAACTAATATTCTTTGAATAAGACAGAGATGACACGTTTCGGTTCCTTGCTAGAAATGGTCTCAATAAGTATCTTTCAATTAACGAGAATACTCTTAATTGATAATTACCAGAGCGGCCCTGGGAAACTGACCCGGCCTTTAATAGCCTTCAGAACAATAAATTAAGTCAGTTATGACGGTAATGTTGGTAGTAAGTCAATTACAGGGTCATAAAAATTGTTGTGACGGTAATGTTGGTAGTAAGTCAATTACAGGGTCAGACAAATTGTTGTGACAGTTATGAAGGTAGTGAGTCAATTACAGGGTCATAAAAACTGTTGTGACGGTAATGTTGGTAGTAAGTCAATCACAGGGTCAGAGAGATAGTTGTGACAATCATGAAGGTAGGGAGTCAATCACATGGTCAGAGAGATAGTTGCGACAGTTATGAAGGTAGTAAGTCAATCACCGGGTCAGAGAGATAGTTGCGACAATTATGAAGGTAGTAAGTCAATCACAGGATAAGAAAGATAATTGCGACAGTTATGAAGGTAGTAAGTCAATCACAGGGTCAGAGAGA
>CABEEJ010011676.1:0-10337 GCA_901482245.1 Timema douglasi | reverse complement strand
TACACTGCTAAGCAGACTGATGGGCCGCCTGTTCTGCGGGAATTTGCAGTCCTTGCCTGGTTTGGGCAATGAAACGACGTCGGCAAACTTCCACGGTTCTGGTAAGTAGCCTGCCAGTAATGCCGCTGAAAACATTCTTGTTAAGAGCTGGATTACACATTCCGGAAAGTGTCACAAAATCTCGTTCGAGACTCTATCGTGACTTGCCGCTTTCCATAGCTTCAGATTTTCCACCTGGCGGGTGACTTCATTTCTGGTGATAGGGGGTGGTAGCTATATAACAGGATCTGCTAGGTATACCCCCACCGCTCTTTTTACTGTCCTGGTAAACTCTTCATCTTGGGGCTCTGAGTTAGCCTTGAACTGGTCTTCAAGAGATTCCACAATGGCCTCTTCCTTTGCCTCGCCCCAGTATTCCAACCCCCTCCTTCCATGGATGAACGTGTTCCCTGCATTTCCTTTCGTACCTTTGAGCTGTCTCGTCACCTTCCACAAGTTGACATCCCCAGCCAAAGTGTTCGCTACATACTCATTCCAGTTGGTGATCATCAGAGCTTTAGCCTTTCTACGCACAAGGGCTCTTAGCCTACTGTATTATGCACAATGCCTCGGGTCCCGAAGATCCTGCAATTTCCTGCTCGCTTCCCTCTTCAGGGCTATCAAGTAACTCAGCTCCGGGTCGTCCCTCTTCAACAAAACCGGCGGCGTCTCGAATACAGTTGTCTCTCGGTATGCCTCGAGTAATGTGGCTGTCAGAAGAGTGATGGAACTGTCCACTTCTTACGGGGAGTTTACCTCCATGTTCAATGGAACTGCATCCGTCAATACCCGCCGATACTCGTCCCAGTCACTCCTGGGGATCTTCCTCCTAAGGTACGACAATCTTGGGTTGGTCTTCAGGGCTATCCTTCCGAAGACCGGGAGATGGTCGGAGTCAAGTTCGTTTAAGGCTTCGAGTTCTTCCGGAAGGGTATCTAGATCCGTCGGGATGACATCCAGAACATCGGGAAGATTCCTGTAATTGGATGGGTAGAACGCCGGCTCGTTATTCGCCAGGACTGTGTAGTTCTTGATTGATGCCTGGCCAGCCAGTGACCGACCTCCATGATTGGACACGCGAATCTTTCAACTCGTATGTTTACAGTTAAGATCTTCCGCTACGAGGAAATCCTTTTTTGACGTGAGCTTGTCTAGGTCATCGATGGTGAATGGGACCGCAAGGCTTCTGTAGACAGCGGTAAACACTATCTGTTCTGACCTTTAGGAATAGCTATAGATGTGGATTCAATATAGTCCATACCCGGTTAGGTAGTTTGATAGTGTACAAGGTTACTACGCACTAACATGGCTGTGCCCCCTCCCCGGGCAACTGACATCTCGTATCTGCAGAACCGCATCTTCTTCTGTTCCGATAGGTGGGTCTCACAGATCAATGCTACATCGACTACATACGTCCCCAGAAGTTGTCGAAACTCATGTTCTTGTTGGGCTATGCCATTAGCGTTCCAAAACAGTATGTTCAATGACTCTTCTACACCTCTTCCTTGATCACTTGCCATCGCAGAAGAATTTTGTTGCAGCTTCCAGAAGAAGCATTACTTTTGTTGTCTTGTCTGGAGCATTTTTCAGCCGTACGAGGTACTTCCTAAGGAGTTGGAGTAAGCCCACCACGTTGATTTCCTTGAGCATTTGGAGAAGGTCCTTCAAGTCCGAGTATTCTTCAGTGGAATGGTTTTCTTGTTTGTCCTTCTTGGCAAGCTTCTTGACAACCCCACTGTAAGATGGTTGATTAAATCCCACATACCCTGCTTATGTTGGTTAGCCAGCAGAAGATTGCTGGCCAGTTCAGGGTTTGCAATTCCTAGTCACGCGGGCAGCAGGGCTAGCCACTTCACTTTTCCCCTCTTTTTTCTTTTCTGGAACCTGGTTTTTCTTCTCCAGCTCTCGTAGATAAATAGGACAGTTGCGGTAATTTGCTGCATGCTGTCCCTTACAGTTTACGTATTATTCTGGCGTTATTTTATCTTTTTTCTGGCACTCTACCGTCAGATGACCTCCTAGACACTTGACCCAACGTGGTTTTTGGGCACTGTAGTTTTTAGAGTGTCCAAAATGTTGGCAGCGGGGGCACTGAAGAATTTTACTCTGTGTAGCACGATACTCCTTAATCTTGATTACAGTATGATTGATGACCGGTACCTTAAAGACCTTACCTACCCCCTCTGTCCTCGCCAAGGTGCAGACAAATATAGGTAGGGGTCTCGGTGTCCCGGATTGTGGAGATCATTTCGAGTATAACTGTCTCACATCGGTCGGCGTGTATCCCTTGTTCTCAAGTTCCGCCTTTATGTTTGAGCTGGGCATACTTGCGTGGAGTCCCTTGATGACAGCCTTGAAGGGCTTGTCCTTGGGAAGTACTTGCGTAAAATGTTCTAACGTGTTCTGTTTGAGTACCCTTAACAGGGCGGAGTAATCCCTGAAGGAGGTCATGACTACCTTAATCCCTGTGCAATACAATCCACCTTGTAATCGTCTTGCAAGCAGCTGTTTAGGAGCTTTAAAACATTGTTGTATTGTGTTGCGTTAGTTACGACCATCGGTGGGGTCTTTATACGCCGCGGGGAGGAACTTTCCTTCATGCCTCCCCTTGGTTGCCCCGTTTGACTGGTTACTGTTTCATCCTTTAAGCTAGACAAGCTAGAAAATGTATTGTTCATTTTATAACCTTCGACTGCAGAACTTCATGTCCCGGCCTGGTCCTGAGCTTCCGCTTGAGTCCAGAGACTGGCTCAAAGGTTTTATCTGTTTCTATTGATAGTATTGGATTGGTGCTGGATGGAGCTCCTTCCTGGCCTTGGTTATCTATTTCTTCATTGTCCATTCCGTCAACGTTTACATCAGAGTCGGAGGACATTCCCTCCTCTTGACGCGTCCCTTACGGTATACCACTCTACCCGACTTCAGTCAAACTGAATATATCGCCAAATAAACAAAATGAACCTAATTCCACTCGACGTTGTAAAACCAAAAATGCGAGTGCGATCTCGATGACGATGATTATCCGACTCTACACGTTACACCCGTATGTATGGGGATTTATATCCGTATTATTCTGTGCCACCAGAATCATACAAGTATATACACTAAACTTGGTGGCATACATATCGTTTATAGTTGCTTAGCTTGAAATTAAATTGGCTAAGAAATATTTTTTTTAATATTTTAGATTTTACTTCATTCAGATCCATTGAATCTGTGGATAGGCGTGCAGGGGACCAAGTTTTGCCCTGAGGAAGGCAGGCAAATTATTATAAAATTCAAGGGAAGAAGAAAAGAAAAAGTGTGAGAGCTAGGAAATTTTTTCCTTCTATGCAAACTTTTGTTATAAGTACAATATAGGGTGTTTTGAAACTAAATAGTCTCATATTTTTCTTGAGATACAAATTAAGCAATAATCCCTTACTCCTTCCACTATGTAGAGCTGTCATATATTAATATTTTCAACTATATTATCAACATCTATTTAATACACTTACACTGTATGAGTTATTAATAAAAAAAATCTATTGGTTATATATTGTATGGACTTGCACCATTTACTATTATATTGTCGGGTCTAGAACACGGTAGTATATCTCTTATAGGAGCTACTTCAACCTTATTTTAGTTATTTTTATCACCAGGGCTATCGCTAGTGTAGGCAAATAATGAGCTGTGATTGGACGATTGATTCAAACTTTACAACAGTGAACTGTCATGGTGTTTTCTACTTTATGATTGTAAATAATATTTTGATAATGATAGTATTTGGTTAATAATAAAATGTTTTAAGTGTTCATTTTATCATGGTGTATTATAAATATAAGTGTTGTGTTCCTGAATGTTTAAATAGAACATCTATTAGATATAGATTTACAAATAAAGATGAAACAAGATTATTCATCTGGAAGAATCTAACCTGTAACCCAAAAATTGAAAATCTGGACAATGAAACTATTCGTACTAAATTTACAATTTGCAATGAGCAGCAATGAGACGGTGCTCGAGCCCCAGATGTGGCGCGGGAGACGGGGATCGTGGTTGTCCCGCAACCTGTGGAGCCGGCTACAGTGGGACCGTCCTCGCCCCCACAACCAGTAATTAGTGGCCCGGTAAATCAGGTAGGCGGGACCCTGTCAAATGGCGTCCATCTTCAGAACGTCGAAAAGAGGATTAAACAATTAAGGTGTTTATTTTATACTTGTAGAGAAGTCACAGTACATCTTGGTGCTCCAGCAAGCGATTGTGACGCAATAAGCTGGCTTGAAGAACAAATTACTAATTTGCTCCATCGGCTGCAGGATCATGCCGTTAGCGCCGATGACAATGTCAGCTTACTGTTGAATAGCATGGACTCTACGTTGATCCCTGTGTATGCCTCATTTAGGTGAGCAGACCAGTTAGACGCGCAAGCCGTGCTTGTTAACGTAAGTCACGTGTTACAAAGTAATAGTTTGTTTTTGACTACAGCACCACTGTACGTTAAACTCTGCCATTTTAAGGAGCCTCACGGGAGGGGTAATCATAAATGTGATAAACTCGCTCCCGCAAGCACATATAGCCGTAATAACAAAGGGATCATTACGATTCAAAATGGCGACACACTTTGCCTTGCCCGTGCATTGGTTGTCACCAAAGCTATATGTGACGTTAAAAGACAGCCAGGGTGTATGGACGTGAACACCTTTAGACAAATCAAATGGGGTCGTAATATTCAAAAGTACAAAGCATATGGTTTATCCCGTGATGCCCGTATTAATCTTTTGAAAGGTGGTGGGCTCTTTGAACTGAAAAAATTTCAAGCATAACTCTCCAAATATAAAATCACCGTGATCAAGGAACGTCGGGGGAGACAGGTCCTATATGAGGGGCATACTCCTCCCGAACATTCCTTTAAGGGCTAACTTGATTTATATTTCACGACGACAAGAAAAACCATTTTGACGTAATAACATATTTGACAGCTGCATTTAAGCGCGAGTACTTTTGCCACGAGTGCCGTGTACCGTTCAGTAAAAAGAATGAGCACAAATGTGCATCCACGTGCAAAAAATGCTACGCTAAAGTGGTTTGTAACGGTGGCCGATCTGTGGTCTCTAAAGAATGTGGGCGCTGGTTCACAAAACAGACGTGCTTTGATAACCATAAGCGTCCCGGTTTTTACAGAGGTCACAGGTCGGTCTGTGATGTCAAAAAGGGTAGCGAGGTATGTTAGCAATTTTTCAGTTTGTAAAGATCAAATTAATCAAATAAGTGTTATGAGACTTTTTGTAGAGTATGCGATTCATATCGTCTTTTTGGTCATTTCTGCTATATGAAGCAGGCCCCACCCAGGCCGTTACAGGAAATAAGTAATTTCATGTTGGTATTCTATGATTTTGAATGCAGGCAAGAAATGCTTCTTCAAGGTGCGGCCGGCACGTACTTGCACGAACCTAACCTATGTGTCGTGCAATCGTGTTGCAAGGCCTGCGTACATATAGATGCAAATGACCATCATTGCACAGAATGTGTGTGCGATAGGACTCGAATATTCAAGGGTGATAACACAATGGCCCAATTTTTTTGATTTATAGAACAAATTAAAGCTTCAAAATTTAAGGATATCACCCTCCTAGGCCATAATGCCAACTCCTATGATGGTAATTATATTTTAAAACATATGATGGAGGCAAAAAAATGGACTCCAGATCTTATATTGAACGGTGGGAAAATCATGTCTATGCGTTAAGACCCGCTCCACTTTATTGACTCGCTGAACTTTCTCCCGATGTCGTTGTCCAAATTTCCCAAAACCTTTGGCTTCGACGAGTCTTTGGCCAAGGGACAATTCCCCCATTTATTCAATAAAAAAGAAAATGCGGGTTATAGGAGTCCCTTGCTGCCTAAGGAGGACTACGGCATCGGCGAGATGTCAGTTGAGGGAAAGGAGCCCTTTGAGAAGTGGTTTGACGCGTTGGTGAAAGAAAATTATGTCTTTGATGTTAAACGCGAGTTGGAACTGTATTGTGTGAAAGATGTAGAGAATCTACGGAAGGCCTGCCTGAAGTTTAGAGACAAGCTCTTGGAGAAAGCAAAGGTGGATCCTTTCAGAGATGCGTGTACAAAAGCTGGAGAGGCCATGTTGGTTTACCGCCGAAGTCATCTTGAGGAGAATACTATCGGTATTATCCCAAACAGTGGCTATCGGTGTGCAAACCAACAGTCGCACGTCGCTGTAAAATGGCTTTCCTGGGAGGCTCATCAACGCGGTGTCTCTATTCTTCCTGCGGGAAGCGGCCGTGAGGAATATGTGTTAGTGTGACGTGTAGGCGGCGTTGTTAAAGCTGAAGATACCACCATCGTCTTTAATTTCTGGGGCTGTTATTGGCATGGGTTCCATATTTGTTATCCTGATAGGACCAAACGTATCAAAAATAGTCCCCACGAGATCATGGAGACGCGCTATGAAGCGACCATGGCTTGTTTGGAAAAGTTTAAGAATGCCGGCCACACGGTAAAAAGATGTGGGAGTGTATTATTTAATGCGGTGAAACGCACAGACAAGGACTTAAAGCAATTTGTACTCCAGCATGATGTGTATACTAAGAAGACCCTCAGTCCTAGGGATGCATTCTTTGGCGGGCGTACAAACTGTATCAAGCTCCTCCACGAAGCAGACTTTTCTTGTGGAGAGAATATCAAGTACTTGGATGTGTGTTCATTGTATCCATACGTTTGCAAGTACAAAAAATACCCCAACAGCCACCCCAAAATTAACTTGGAACCAAATTGTCCGTCTATAGATCAAGTAGAAGGCATAGCCAAAGTTACAGTGACGCCTCCGAGGGATTTATTCATGCCCGTATTGCCTACACGGATGCACGACAAGCTAATGTTCATTATGTGCAGGAAATGTGGGGAGTAGGAAAACAAAGGCGCATGTCAGCACAACGATAAAAATGTCGTTGGTTGACAGGCGTCTGGGTGATTGACGAGATCCGGAAAGACGTTGAGAAAGGCTACACCATTGAAGCAGTAAACGAAGTGTAGGAGTAAAATGTATCTGTTTACGACCGTCAGACACGTTCTGGAGGATTGTTTCACAGGTACATTTATACTTTTTTTTAAATTAAACAAGAAGCCAGTGGATGGCCAGAGTGGTGTACCTCACAAGAGGAAAAGTTAGCATATGTTCAAAATTATGAGGAAAGGGGTGAAACTCGATTTCGGCTCTGTTTGTAAAAGACCCGGTCTCCGCACTCTGGCTAAACTCTTTTTAAATCCACTATGGGGAAAGTTTGGGCAAAGACCTGACCTACCACACGTAGCAGTGGCTAACGTCTGTCAGGACATCCACAAGTACCTGACGGATCCGTACATCACCGTGGACAGTGTCATTGATGTTAATGATGAGGATATGTTCCTCAATTACAAGGATGCGCGTGACGCGTTGCGCCCCAACCCTAACACGAGTGTGGCAGTGGCATGCTACATGACTGCTATGGCTAGGTTGCACTTATTCACCATCATTGAACAATTGGGGGAACGCGTTTTGTATCATAATACAGATAGCGTTCTATTTACGGAATGGCACCCGGCTATTGGGGTCCGCCAACCGGAGACTTTTCGGGTGACCTCACTTATGAACTTCAGGATTACGGTCCGGGAAGCTTCATTATGGCCTTTGTGTCTGGTAGTCCTAAGAATTACGCGTACTGAGTTTGTGTTGGTGGCGATCCTGCAAAAAAAAACGGTGTTCAAGGCTCGCGAGATCACCATAAACTATGGCAACCGGAACGATGTAGTTTTGACGGTTTGAAAACGATGGTCACTGAACAGGCTGCGAAATGATACATACAGATACCGCACAAAATTGTAAGAAAAGTTCTTGTGACTTTATGTACCGTTTCGCTGACTAAATTCTACAGGCCCGTGTACACCAAACGTTGGATAACCTGTGATTTTAATACGTTTCCCTTTGGGTATCAGAGTCTTCTTAAACGCACTCTCCACGACAAAAAGTTGATCATTTAGAAGGGCTGAATAATCTTTTTTTTTCTTTCACTCTAGACAGTTCCACTGACATCATTTTTCAAAGATTTGATATTTTATTTCATATTTTTTTCCGCATGAAAACAATAATATTTTTTTAATTTATTTTATGCACCCGGGTTACTTTTTTATATTTTTTTATTTTCCATTACAATCCTCCGCCTACCTGATTTTTATATAGTCAATTAGTTGTTTTTATGTATCTTAATCCTAGTCAATTATAATAAACTCTTTGTATATATATTTATTTCAAATCTAATATTGATAATAAACTGTTTGTAAATATATTTATTTTCTTTCTCGTCAAATAAAATAAACTGTTTGATTATATATTTAATTTAGTTTAAATTGAAACCATCTTTATGTATATATCATATTTAGTACCGAGGCCACTATTCCACCTATGTATAAATATTTATATTGTAAATATTCCCAGGATAATTTACAGCATTGTAAAAGCTGTTATGTTTGTGCTAATAAAGATAAACTGTAAATATTCACAGTATACTTTTCACTGTGTGTATACTTTTTTTCATGATTGTAAATAAATATTGTAAAAACTCTTATGTTTGTATTTTTAACATCTACACCAGCACCTCTCTCCTATCCTATAAATACAAGTTCATATAGCTTATAAGCTCAGTCTCAAACATTATGAACAAACTGAAACATCCATTTTCGGACATCATAAGTGGTCCTTCTGGCTGTGGAAAGTATCATTTTGTAGCAGACTTTAACCGTTACATTTGATAAAATCACATGGTATTTTGCTTTATGGCAACCGGGATTCGAACAAGATGGAGCATGTCCCGGCGTAATATTCTGTAAGGTTTTGCCGGAAATGGATGACACTTGTAATGACTCTCCACAGCTGATTAACCTGGACGACCTGATGCGTAAAGCCAACGAAGTATTCGTCGATCTTTTCACCAAAGGATGCCACCATAAAATATTAGCGTCATGTACCTTACATAAAATATATTCCACCAGGGCAAGGCCAAATAGACATTTCCTTAAATGCACATTATATCTCGCCCTTTAAAAATCCCCGGGATAAAGCTCAGATTCAACACTTTGCACGTCAAGTCTGTCCTGAAAATCCCCGTACTTTACAAGAGGCTTACGCTGATGCTACAAGTACTCCTTACGGGTATATATTGTTAGATTTCAAACAAGGTACACCAGAATGGTTCAGATATAGAACCCGCACAAAGGTCGGCTACTGAGCGTACCTACTACGCAAAAGATTTATAAACACCGACACTTCCCGATTACAGATCATTTCATAACCATGAGTCCCAAAGTGCTGAAGCAGGCCCCTCTGCTACGTGCGATGTATCGCATGAACCCTCAACAACGTGTCGCCTTGATGAAAACGGCCGACAAGAAACTGGTTGACTCTGTTTGCGAGTGTGCCTACAACATTTTAAAAGGGCGGGTACCTTTGAAAAATGCGCATAAGACAAATCTACGTGCTCACAAGCAGGTGTCACGCAAGCTGGTCAAACGTGGAGAGTGCTGGAAGAATAAGAGACGACTACTCGTTCTGAAGGGTGGAGCGTTCTTGCCCTTACTGTTAGCCCCTTTAATCAGTGGGGTCCTCGGCTACTTATTCAACAATTAAATAATGGAACACACAAAAATGAGGATATTGGTGTCCCCGGAAACATTACACCGCTACGAGTAACACCACCTACAAGTGGCAGCGGCAACAAATCTATTGGTCTCCGAGTTGGACAAGGAAATGGATATGGATAAAATTCTCTCTTCAAAACTTGACGACAAGTCAAAAAGTACTTTATATCAACAAGTGCTTCAGCGCTTTCCGTACTTTAGTCATCACCCTCCGCCGTCTGAAAATATCTCCACCACCACCACCACCAACCCCGAAGTGCCTGTACTTCCCATCCCAGCTGTACTTAATACTGTACCAGCAGAGTCACGTAAAAAAGCTGAACTTTTACTAGAACATATCATTTCCCGAGGCGGCATCTCTTGGGACTCAAACGGAAAGTGAGTATTCCAGATGTGTGTTTCGTTCAGCGCTGTCAAGACTATTATTCAGTTGGAGAATATGTCACAATTGATGAGATGTTGGAGTCATTTCGTGGGAGGTATAGTTTTAGGCAGTACATGCCTAAAAAGCCGGCAAAATATGGGCTCAAGATATTTTCAATTGTAGATTCGCGGATGTTTTACACATTGAAAATGGAAGTATATGTTGGTATTCAACCAGATGGTCCATTTGTCTCTGATAATAAACC
>CABEEJ010011675.1:0-10338 GCA_901482245.1 Timema douglasi | reverse complement strand
ATATTAAATTACGAGTTCGAGTTGAACATGGCGAGATTCACCGTAGTAAGATAAACTCGCAACATCTCCGGGATAAGCCCACAGGACTCGTATTCCCGAATGTGCTTTTGAGCATCTCGAGGACTTTACCTTTTCGAGTCTCACATTTGCTATTCCTCAATCATTCGAGACACAAACAATTCGAACTGATCTTTATCGCTAATTCTCGAATGGGTCGACCCACTCTAAATATAAAATTTGAGGTGATTTAGCAGTATTTGTGAATTAAGATGGCCTGTATATTACAGATGCTTGTAATCCAAGAATTAGAAGAACGTTAACTTGAATTAAATAGGAAATTTTGAATGTTAACGATATGGATAATGCATTCGCCATTAGTGATAAGGCATTGTCAAACTATTTATATTGAATAAACGTAGTGCAGGTTATTTAATTGACACATTAGAAGACGTGATGGAGGGACAACCTCAAACGTCTGCATTATCTGTTTTTACAAAAGTTTGTTATGCTTATTATTTTTCTTAGTAATAATACTAAAGTGTTGTAACAAAACAAAAATTTTAGTTTATCACGCTTTTAAGATAAGACCTTTAAAAAATTCCAGAAGAATACGTTTTTGATCAAAAGTAACATTTCTTTTTGACCAAATAAATTTATTTATAATAGTAAGAAAATTGGTTATATATCACAGAGATAAATACCATCCACATTGGAAAATATTTAACTTTTATACTGTGCTGGGATTGGTTAATCTAACAGGAAATTAAGTACTTGTATGAGAAACTAGTGTATACAACTCTAAGCGAATTCGAATGGTAGTTTTTTCGACCACTCATCTCGAATACGAACGATTTTATATCAGGAACACAAAAATGTTTTCTCGGCGTTTTGAAGAGTTCGAGAAGGCTGGATTCGAGCTCAAAACGAGAGATCTTGGGAATAGGGGTTCAGGAAGTACTAAGTGCAATAGGCTAGACTGCTTGTCCAAAAGTGATGATTTATTAAGGGGCCGGTCAAGACTAGTTCACTCATATAAACATGGTATTACAAAATAAAATATTGTGACAAAACCGTTCTATGGAATGGAAATCGATTTTCACCAATGAAATTGGATTTATATTATCTCTAACCAAGACTATGTATAACTTTTACTAAGCATAATGATTAAACTAATCAATGAAAGCTATCACTTTTCAGCCTCGCAGTATTTTGCTTATAATTCATTAAGTTAACTGTTCAAAATTTAATTTCCCTATATAAAGCATAAATTTTTTACTTCCATTTTCTTTTATTAGAATTTTTATTTATTGTTTAATTTTTTTAATGAATAACTACTTCAACAAGATTAGGGCCTAATATGGATGTTAGTATTAATGTTGGACAAAGAAGAAACCACAAGGCTAGATACTATTTTTCTCATTGTTTTAGCTATTTATTTATAATTTATTAATTTAATACTAAATTTTAAAAACTTATTTATACAATTAAAATTTGAAATAGTTTGGTAACCTTGGCGTAACGCTACTTGTAGGAATACCGGGAACTACTTGTACCATTGAGCAATTTACAAGGGTATTTCATTTACAGCGTTGCCGCGATCGTTTAAGAAGTGACGAAACAATCCATTTATTCCAATATTGTGAAGCTTTAAAAATATGTTTCCACTATTTTAAGTCATAAATAGGAATCAATGCATTCGCATGAGAGTAGTAGGCGAACAATTTAACCATCGATATTTAAGGCGCTAGAATAGTCAAACAGAAATCCACAGACATCTAGTAATTTTTAAACGTTCATGGGCTGAGATGTGTGTATTTGTGTGTGTACGCACACGCGTGCCAGAGAGTTGGGTTGTAAGACAAGTGCAGTTATTACTCCTTTACTCTCTCTTTGCAGTTCAACCCCCACCTCTTTTGAAAGGTAGTAGGTTTTGTAGTTTAGGTTGAGGCCTAAAGTTGACAGTAGGAACAGGAAAATAAATATTGATTCAAACCAAATTTTAAAATAGATTTGTTGCGCGTGGTAAGACACATAATTGAGTGTTAGTATTTTAACTCATTAATTGAAAATGCTCTTATATTTTCTAAGCATATCGTCTTACTAACTGTTCACATTTAATAAATAGCTCTTATTATTATATTCAAAAACAAATGAGCGTCTAATCCGAACCCAAAGATATGGAGGAAAATTAGTTAGTAATATTAAATTTATATAATTTAATGCAGACCTATTTTTGTTTCTAAACTATTTACTTTTACTCTACTTAACATTATTTAGAAAAATATTGAGTAAAAATATTAACCTTTTTAATTTCTCATAGGTTAAAGAAATTATGGTAAGCATGGACATTCTCGGCCTCAAGATTAAGATGGCTCTAACGTTCTATGTGGCCCCAAACTTTTTTTTTTAAAGTGGATCTTACTTAAATATATTTTTCCAGTTGACTTGTAAAACTTTTGAGGCACAATAAAAGGAAAATATACAAATGGTTTTACAAATTAAACTAATTAAACTTAATCAATTTACATGTGCGAATTTTATATTAGATAAACAAATACAAGCTTTAATTGTGAAGACGGTTTTAGAAATGTTCATAAGGTATATACAAACCCCCTATCTTTCAATAAAAATATTTTACATTATATTATATTATAAGCAGAACTCAGAAATAAAAAATGTATAGATTTTACAATCAGCCGTAAGAAAATTTACTTACTAAATATGAAAATCTATACATGGACCGAAACGTATTTTTAAAGATTTTTTTTTGTGTGAAATAGTGTACTACATACACACATACAACATATACACTATAAAACTTATTGTTTAAAAAAACATGAATGGCCAACATAAATAATTCTATATAAAATTATTTATTTTAGCACTGTGTATTACTACCCATTCAGGTTATACGCTTATGTACTAATTACGTTAATGGTTTTAAGGTTTAAAAAGGTTATATTTATAGGAAGTGTAGCCGCATTTGCGAAGAGGGAGAGGGGAAACCATTTTGGAAAATCCCTTCAGTAGACTCGACCGAGATACTAGCCTCGATCTCCCCGTCATGGTCAGTCTAGTCTACTGAGAGAATAGCGTGTTAGACTATGTGGCCACCGAAGTGGGTGACATGAAATTAAATGTGTCACTCGAACATTTCACCAATAGTAACTGCCATTATTTTTTTAGCTACAGGTAAACAATTAAAATAAAATAAACATAACAATGAAACTAAAATAAATACATGATATAGTATAGTAAATAAATGGTACGACACGACACAATTGAACAAAGTTTCTCATAGTGTGTAACTATTATAGCATCAAAGATAATTTTAAAAGTTTAAAAAAATAAGTTTTGAGTAAACTAGCTATCCTTAGGTATGTGTTCCTCATCAAATCATCTTGTTACTCACAATAAACACTTTTTATTAATATATTTTAGACCAAATTGTTCAAATATAGCTATTTAACGAATTTTAAATTCTCAAAAATTAATTATTTTTAAACTACCCTAAAATTATATGTTATCATGAAACACTAATAATATGAATCCAATCTTCAAGATCAATTAAAAAAATTAAAGTTTTAAATAATTCACCGTAGTCAAACAACCCTAAAATTAATTTATTTCAGATAAATAAAGATACATTAATATTGAGAATGCAAAATAGCCCTGGTTTTCAGTTTTGATCCTAATCATTAGAGACACTTTAAAAAAAATCTAACTTTACAAACCTCAATACTTAGTTAGCTACTGTTACTAAATGATTTTAGAAAAACAAATATATATATAAACTATTTATAATGAAAAAAGCTTAACACTTACCCAATTTGAAACAAATTACTAAAGTATTATTTAAATATTAATATTTCGAAAAAATAAGTCATAAGTAAACTATTAAGGAAATTCTCCTCAAAAATAAATATACAATATACAATAAGTATACATCTTTATATGTCACCCTCATGAGTAATGGGGTGGACTGGATAGGACTAGCTCAAGATAAGAATAGGTGGCGCACTTTAGTAAGTGCAGCAATAAACTCTTGAGTTCCTAATACCATAGACCAAATATTATAAAGTAATAAACATTACTTACTTATATTTTAAAAACAATTATAATATCTAAATTAAAATTGTGTTGTTTATTTTGCTATTCAATAGCAAAAAGGTTAATAACCCGGACGGATAGTAAGACCTGTCCGGGCTATACATACTTGTAATTATTACCCAAAGGGTATGTAAAGATGCTGAAGGTAGCGTTTAGAGAAAGTGTACTTATATTTGTGTGGAGGAAGTTTAGGAAGAGACACTCATTAAATTCTCCCGGGATTCGAATGCGGACCTTGCCGTAAACAGCAAATCAGACTAGAGGAACTTGACGTTTAGTCTGCGTACCCAATGATGCGTATGATGAGCCCCACTATAGCATTTTAAAACTATTTTAAATTAAACCCATATGTATTTTCAGATGACATTCTGATGGAGCGATTGTGTAAGGATAGAAAAATTACGAAAGAGTAGGGATTTTAACCCTGGTCATTCAGCTCTACTCGCTAACTTCTGTACCTACTGAACTATCCGGGATCTCCTATTCAGTTCCATAACCCAAATAAACCTCTAAGCGTACTGGTGTAGATAAATACATTAAATACAAACACTTGATACAAGCAGACCGCAATTATTCAGTAAATAATAATATAGGTATCTGGTGACCTGGTGGTCTAGGAATAAGGTGTCAGACTTTTGAGCTGGGCTCCGAGGTTGAATCCTCAGTCCCAATACAAATTTATCTAACTGCCAAACCCTTCCTTCACTTCTGACAAGACGTGTATTAATCACAACTTGTGAATATGTGGAATGCCAGGCCTCCACCGTGGTTCGGATTCCGCGTTAAACTGTAGGTCCTCCATTTCATCTCACAATCACCCTACTATTACACATTAGCGTAAGTGCGTACAACCCGAACAGTTAGGAAGACACGGTGCTAATAATAATAATAATAATAATAATACAGGTATTTAATTAGTGTAATTTTCGAATTTGATTGCATTTGCATTATACTAATACTAGCTTTTACCCGTCGCGGCTTCGCCCCAAATAATTGATAACATCTTTTAATCTTTAACTAAACTGTTTTGGTCATAAATAAAATTTAAAAAAAATCAAATATCTATGCTTTTTTCTCAGTTCTAGCTGTAAATAATTTTGCCTTATTTAATTTTCACTTTTAAATATATCGTAATAAAAGAAATATATATTGTTTAAGTAATCAATTATATATATTTTTATGTTTACCTTCATAATTAGTAAGATAAATAAATAAATGAAATAATATTTTTTTCGAACTGCATAGCTAAAATCACATCATATTTATTATTTATTAGTATGAAATTACGTCACACTAATTATTATTTACTTTAATTACAAAATATTAAATCATAACTTCTTAAATAACATCATTTCAATAACATTATAATCATATATTTATTATTATTTAAAATCAAAGGTTGGGAATAGTCCTATATGTTATTACAAGGCATACTCTACCAACGTACAAAGTTTCGTTCGAATCCGTTAACTTTATATTACTCTATCTCACCTTTTTAAAGTTAGTAAAGAACAGTTCAAAAAGAAAACTTACGCACAAAAATACTAGTGAACTTTTATCATAAAGGTGACTTCGTGTTTACTCGTGAAAACAACCAGATTTCTCTCAACTTTTCGCTCTGTAGAAATATTTTGAAGGTTGGATGGTGCGTAAGTTTTTGTTTTGAAATTATCTTTACTAACTTTAAAAAATGGAGCGGTAAAGTAATATAAAGTTAGTAATATTTTAATTATATAATCGCATTCATATTTACTCGTAAAATTAAATTAAAATCACACTTATCTCTTATATACGAAAAGTTTAAACTATAGCATTGTAAAATTAATGTAAAAGCTACTGTCACACGACACTTGCTTGTACTATAAATCAATTGTGCTAGCTAGCGCCTAGATATTTGTTTACTAGCTAGTACAATGGAAACGGAACTAGAGTATTCACACGCTGCTAGTTTGGTACTAGGTTCTAGTGCAAATATTTATCGAATGTCAGAGATTAATTTTGGGTGCAGTAGCTGCATTAATTACTAATAAAGATATTGAAAATTATGAGAGGGAGCGTAGGAAAAATAATATGGACACGGGACTGGTTGGGAAAGACGAAATAATGGTCGCAGAATGCCAAATATGATACTTTCGGAGGTTAGGTAATATACATTCGGGGTGATACAAACGTTTAGTATTTCCCTAAATAGGTATTCATTTATTTAAAACGTGGTCAGAGGTCCCTAAGCCCATGAGTGTCCAAGTACAGTATCCTTGATACACAAATGTTCTTTTTAAGGCCTATGCACACTTTATATTTTTTTTAAAAACCACCCAAGGTTGGCATGCTATTCAAGTTTATTTAGATTAAAATTGGGTCTGGAACACAGTTTGTCGTTTTTAGATGACATGTTTTAAATTAAATTTATATATATATATAAAATATATTGTCATATTGTGGTAATTTGGTATTATATAAACAAGAATGTTTAGAATAATTTTCTGCCAACAACAAAATCACATCCGATGAACATGTTGGCGCCATTTATACCATTTATCTACATAACAGTCTCAGCGCGCATTAATTGGTTGAATTACACAGACTAGTGTTGGAACTAGTACGAAAATAGCGCGTGTTCTATCCTCACAACTAGTATGATAGCCAGTACCAAGAGGCAGAACCAGTATACTTTTTCTGATTCACACGACGCTAGATGATGACGTGCTAGCTAGCACACTGGATTTCAAGTACAAGCTAGTGTTGTGTGATACGGGCTTAATGTTGTTCCAGAACATACTCTACTAAATTATAAAAAAAAATACTATTGAACTTTAATCACAAAAATATAAAATGACTGGCAGCACCATCTAGCCTGCAAAATATTTCTACAGAGCGAAAAGTTGAGCTTTTTTGTTGTTGTTTTCACGTTTAAATATGAAGTCACCTTTATGATAAAAGTTCAATTGTATTTTTTGTGTGTAAGTTTTCGTTTTGAGCTAATCTTTAATAACTTTAAAAAATTGTGAGGTAAAGTAATATTTAAATTATAATCACATTCATATTTACTCGTAAAATCTCATATAATTGAACATAATTAATTAATGTACAGTTAATGTAAAATAAAAGGTTGGGAATAGTCATATATGTTATTCCAGGACATACTCTACCAACGTACAAAGTTTCATTCGAACCCGTTAAGCAGTTTTGGCGTGATTGAGTACCTAACATCCAAACATCCATATACACAAACTTTCGCATTTATAATATTAGTAGGATACGATTACCACTGTATAGTAGTTATTTTTCATTATGTGTCATAAGTAATATTTTAATAATGAAAAAATTTAAATATTTGTATAATTATTGTTACAATAAAATGTTGTTTTAGAATTTATCAACATTAGACTACTATATCATGTTTTGATGTTAAAATGTTTGCATACTAATAAAATTGTATTTATTAACCAATAGTAAATAAAATTTTATTAATTAATATATATTAATAATTTAATTATTAATTTTTTAATTCAATGCATATTCACAGTTTGCACCAAAATTTAAGGGAGGGAGAGTAGAAAACCATTTTGAAAAAAATCTCCCTCAGTGCACCCAACTGAGATCAAAACCTGATCTCCCCGTCTTCGGTAATCTAATCTAAAAAGATATTACCACGTTATATTAATATAAATTTTTGTTAATACTCTCTAGCAAAGAAAATAAATTAAATAGTATACCTTGTAAAAGAAACATTGAGAAAAGATAAATATCTTTGTTCACCAAAGAGCATAACATACAATTTAATATTCCAATTTAATCCATAAATAAATAGTATGACACAATGGCACAAGCTTTTTCATATATGTGTATTAAAGCTTCCAATTTTTTCAAAAATTTGTTTTAGTAAACTACCATTAAATAAATTTTAATCCGAAAAACAAACACATCAACATGTTTGTCAAAATAACAATTCTATGTATACTAAAAGAAGTTGATCATATATATTTAGAAAATTCAAATATTCAAAAATGTACTACTAATAAACCACCATAAAATTATTTGTTAATTTAAAAAATATATATATATATATATAATGAAAGACATTTCACAGATGCATACTTTTAATTAAATCTTAAGGGTCAAATTTAAAATATTCAAATTTTCTATAATTTGTTGTTAATATAAAAAAACCTTAAATTTATTTATTTTAGATAAACAAATGTACATATTAATGATGTGTTAAATAATCTCCAGATACCAATTTTGAACTAGATGTATTTATTAAATATTCAAATTTTAAAGTATTAATTAGTAAACCAATTTCGTCCCCCAAACAAGTACTGAGCTTTATTTGTCATGTTAATGTCAAACACTCCTCTAATATACATTTAAAGCCAACTCGTTAGTCATTTCCAAAATAATTCAAATTTTTGAAAAACACTCTTAAGTAAAAGACCCCTTATCAAATTTTTACCCAAAGCAAAGTATACAGGGTTATTCCTTTATGTCAAACACTCCCATAATATCCTATTTGGAAGAAAATAAATTTTTTAAATATTTCAATTTCTTGAAAAATCATTCATAAATAAGTTTTACCAAAATCAAATATAAAGTGTTAATTGTTATATAAAACTCAAACATTCATTATATACCCATTTGAAACCAAGTTAGACTAATTTGTAAAATATTCCAAAATTTTGAAAAATAATTCATTAGTAAACAATTAATAGGAATAAATGAGCTATTACCCCCAAATAAATTAAACAGTGCTATTTTTTTTATCAAACACTTCCAAGATACCCATTTATAACAGCATTTTTATAGCCATTTGTATAATATTTCAAGTTTTTGAAAAATCAGTCATCAGTGAACGAATGTTTGCCTAAAAACCAACTAGATATCTCTATTTTCCATCTCTAACAACACATAGTTATGCACTTTAAACAATATCGCAATTTCCATTTTCAAAGAATGTGTAACTAAAAAATATACTCATCAGTAAACTATCTTTAATTGAAGGACTATGGGTAAAACAAAACAAAAATTGTGATATATCTTTAGAAAATGTAAATATCGAGTTTGAGAAAATCCACTAAATCATTTCGGATCCGTGGCCAGGGATAAACATACAATCATAAATGGGGACGGACATAAATATCTAAAATCCCCTTTTTTTGGTTCCAGCCTAGATAAAATATAAATATCTGTCATAAACTCGGGACAAATTTTTTCACGAACTAAGTACTTTCTCTTGATATGATAAAGTAAAAATGTTCTTAGCCATCTTTATCGACAAGAATTGCGTGGGAGAATACTTTGACAGTTATGGTTTTCCGCCCCGTATAAAGTCACATCTGGCTTTTATACGCAAAAACACTTTTCACACGTCCCATAGCACGCTACAACTTCAAAGCATCGCCTCAGACGTTAGCGGCCATTACTGTCTCACGTACCTTCTCTATTGCACTCAAAACATTCTGATGAACGCTTTCCAAAACCTATTCTCGCCCACTAATCATACAGCCAACGACGCTAAGGTGGTGAGATATTACAATAGATTTTTCAAGACTGTAGAAGCATGCCGCCCTTCAAGAGGGAGTTTCCAGGTGGCATGCGCCTATAAAAGGGGCGTCCCGGTGGTGTGCCACCCATAACCGCTAAACAGCATGGAAGGTCGAGACGTTTGCGGAGGCAAAGCAAAGCCGGTGAAGCCACTCGCCATCACCAGTATTTTCAACACATTGTTCTCGCTGGATGGAGTCGACGCCAAGCGAGTCATCGTCGTCATGAGCGTCAAGAACAACTTTACGCCCTATGTCCAGCTAGAAAAATGCGAAGGGAACTGTTCAGTGTTAAACCGTACAGAGTGGCAAGAACTGGGCAGCTACAAGTCTGTCATATCAAAGTTTTTCAGCAACACGCAGCCTCCTCAGAAGATTAGTCTGCCTAATCATGAAATCTCTCTGAGACGCATGTGCGGTGACCATATGGTCGTCATCAGCGAGAAACAAGACGCCGGACTCAAAAGGGTCGCCTATCTAGCACCTAGTTGGGCGCGTCTTTGTGAGGTGTGGGACCTTATCGACGTCACCGTCGATCGACGGGACATGTGGTCGACACCCATCGCACGCTATTGCAACGATTTGATCAACACACTCGTCGTGGATGTATGCGACGAATCGACGGATGTCATCGACCTAGAGCATCCTACGGTGGAAACACACATCAAAAACCTGGATCTTATCAGTG
>CABEEJ010011674.1:0-10345 GCA_901482245.1 Timema douglasi | reverse complement strand
CGATCCGACCGCCGGCGGAGTTGGTAAAATAGGTAAGTTGATTGTTATTGTTTGGTTTCGGCTAGTTTGTGGCAAACAATGCTACACATATTATATTGCCGCCATAAAACGCTAGTATCGTCGTGTAATACCACGTGCTCAATTCAAATAGTTCAAATAACCTATGGTAGAGAAGTTTGTACCACTAAGTTTAAATTTTATGGCTTCAGTTTAGTTAGGTTAACTAAACTTAAAACACCCCCACCCAGGGCTGTTTTAAGAAAATATGAGGCCCAGGGTAAAAAAATCTAAGGCCCCCTTTCCCCTCTTTTCCTCTTTGTACGTCAGTTTTTCAGTTTTAGCACTGAGCTGTTATAATATATTGATACGTACTCGGTACTTAGATTACTTAATAATTTATTTTATTTTATGGAATATTGATGAACCCAGTAAATGACTGTACTTTATTAAATGCAAACAAATTAAGTGACATAAGTAAATTCCTCTCTGTACCATTGCAATGTTAGTTTTCTGTGTACCGACAGCGGTAGCACAATGGTGACGTATTCTACTATACTGAAGCACATTATTCGAATAACGTAAATCTTAAATTATATAACGTTAGGGTTTTCAGAAATCTGGAATGGAATCCTATCACTAAACGAATACTTATTGCTGCTAATCTGTTAGTTATCTGCAGTGGCGGCTTGTGTATAGGCACTGCAGAACTACAGTACCCCCTATTTCCACTTGATATGATCGATAACATTTAATATAATGGGTCCTTTTTTATTTAATTCTTTATTTATTTTGGTAGTACAATATATATTCCTTAAGCTTAATGTCAGTACTTCAGTAGCCATCCGCCAGTTTATGAAAACGATACAAAAATCTTTGTATGGAACTGTGCGCTTCACAGTGCCAGCGGCGTAGTGTTTGACTGTTGTGTTGCGGGACTGCCAGGTAGAGAGAGCACTGTTGCTATTGCTAAACATTTTCTGGAGAAGCACCCCCACTTGGGCGGGCACAACCCCCAATTGCCGGAAGTTAGAACAAATTATATATGATTAACAACTATAGAAGCTAACTGCTGAAGGCTTCGAGAATTTCTAGATATTAAACACCTCTAGAAGCCATATGAAGTGTTTTTATGGCAACATAACCCCTTAACTGCTGCTCTTCCGAGCCAGTCTAACACGAGAGTGACGCGCCAGAACATGCCGCCACCGATGCGGGGCTCGGGGGAAGCAAATCAAGTCTGTTATTTATTGCCAGAATATAAATATCTCGCACGTGATTATTTTAAATCGTGAAGAATGCGAGCAGCTGGTTTTGAAATGTTCACATGTTTCTGTGAGTTGGTGTGTTACCGGATACCCGATACTTGCAAACGGTAAACACATCCTGGCCATTCCTCTATCCTGTACTTGCCTATGATCGACAAAACTTGCATATTGTCAACATTAGAGTTTATCTGCAACCTGGCCAGCAAATACCATTTACCACCAGTTATAAGATTTGATCAACCACTGTACTGGAAATCTAATGCGATTATCAGTGCTACATGCGAAATTAGTCACGTGAAAGCTACTGTGCTAATGATCGGTAGTTTTCACAAATTTATGAATCTGCTTGGAGTTATAGAGACTCTGATGAAAGGCACAAGACTTAAAAGCTTACTCGAAGTGGCCTACGGTGAAAATGCTGTAGGGAATATGATGACTGTTAAATCCATTCAAAGGTCATTTAGAGGGTATCTTCTTGCTGACAAATGTATTCATCATATCGTAATTAAATCTGTGATAGATGAAAATTCTGATTTTGCTTAGCTAATAGAAGAGATGGAGGGAAATTATATGTCCTTGTTGAAGTGTAGCACAGCTATTGAATGTATTGTAACATCCCTAACCGTCACTATCATTCATGAGGAACTAGACAAGAAGATAACACAGCTTTGTGCTCAGTCTCAAACATGTCATTTGTGACTAGGATATCAGCGGATGATTCAAATTGCACAAGCGTTGATCGAAGTAGATCGAACAGGGTCATGGCTGAATCACTTTTGTGATGTTTCCAATGCCTTACCAATATTTGTTGCAGAAGGACACTACAACTACCTAAAGTCTACTTATCTCTACATCCAACAAATGAGTGAACTAGAGAAGAAACGCGCATACGTCTACAATAAGTTTCAAGATGGCTTCTATGTTATTGGTTGGGCAAATCAGTTTTGGGCAGGCTTTGGTTGCGATCTAGTCATCGAGGAAACACATATGAAATCACTAAAAATAGCAGGCAGCTTGACTCATGGAAAAAGATGATGGAACAACAGAGAGCATTGTGGACAATGTCAGCACCCATAATGTCTGAGTTCAACGGTGTTATGTAGGAATTCAATGATCTCTCATACACCACAAGTGAACAATACCAAGAATCAACTGATGCTAGACTTAAAAAGGATGCAGCTAACTTTTGAAGATAAACCACATGCTTTGTTGTGCCTCACTGTTCGGCCCTTGCGCCTTTTTTTACGCACTTGCACCGACCGTGCTTACTGCCGGGCAACTACGCACTTCATGTTCTTTGAGCCGTCCGTGACGAGTTACCCACAGTAATCAGCGCCAACGAGAACTCCCAGCACAATTTGTACCAACTGACGACCCGTCAGACCCGGTGAACATTGCGTACGTGGCTCAGGTTATCGGTGCGGTCTCGCAAAGACCCTTGAATGAACCTGAACCCATGGAGGCGAAATAAATGTTGCTAGTGTTAGACGATCTAAGACAAAACGTGGCTCCCGGACGTGAAGGTATCAATAACGTGGTCCTCATAACGCTGCCCTTGGAGGTGATTAACTTTCTCGTGGAGTTATTCAAAGCCGTACTGCTCCTGAGTCAATTCCCCGAGCTCTGAAAGCACGCCAACGTCCTCTGCTTTCATAAACCAGGCAAGGACCAGGCCCTAGCTTCATCTTACCGACCGATCAGCTTGATTGACTGTTAGGGCAAGTTGTTCGATATACTTCTACTGACGAGACTGACCCGACATGTTCGTGAGGCGGGCATCTTATTGGATGAGCAGTTTGGCTCTCGGGTGGGACATGCTGCGTCTCACCAATTCATTCGGCTTATGGAGCAGGTCACGAGAAACTTACACATCAACAAACTGACTGGTGTTGTCTTTCTCGACGTAGCAAAGGCCTTCGACCCTGTTTGGTACGAAGGCCTCCTTTTCATCGCCTCTCCCTGAACCTGCCCTTCTACCTAGTTAAGGTTGTACAATCTTATCTATCCCACCGCACCTTCTACACTACCTTTGGGAACACCACTCCCCAAGTCAGAAGCATCTGGGTTGGAATGCCACAGGGTTCCCTCGTGGCCCTACTGCTCTTCAGTCCATATGTAAACGACATTCCTAAATCACCAGACGTCAAGTTGGCACTGTATGTGGACAATACGGCTCTAGTAGCGGAGTCGTGGTGAGCACAGCTGGTGGAGAGGTGACTCCAGATGCACCTGACGAAGTTGGAGGGGTGGCTGACCACCCGGAGGACAAGTATTAGTGTGTATAAGAGCACAGCAGTGCTCTTCACATGGAAAAGAAAGTTCTACAGGCCGGCCTCCCTCCAGCACTTCGGCGAGCAGATCAGGTGGGGAGAAAGTGCTAAGTACCTGGGACTTTCACAGGACACCAAACTGACCTGGCGACTACACTGCACTGATAGACTTAACAAGGTGAGGCAAAGGCTGGGAATGCTAGGCCCACTGCTTAACAGGCGTAGCGCCCTGCCTACAAGGAACGGTCTGACTTTGTACAAGCAGTTGCTCAGGCTGATCCTCGACTATGCATGTCCTGTTTGGGGCCACCAGTTGGGCACGTATATGAGGAGGATGCAGGCGTTCCAAAGCAGGCTTCGGAGGATCATTGAGGACGCACCTTGGTACGTTCGGAATATGACTCTGCATCGTGACTTGGATATACCTACCATCAAGGACCACTTCCAGAAGCTGGAACAGTCCTTCTACGACAGACTTCACGATGCCATCAATCCTCTTATCCAGGGGCTTTGAAATTACGTCATCGAACCTGGAGGGTGCCACCGACGTCTCAAAGCCCTGTTCGCATAAGCGAGAAGTGTCAAACAGAGGTTTGGGAGGCTCTCACCCAGCCCTCTATAGAGTAGTGTCTCCGCATGTAACTCTAAAACCCCTTATTCGGTTTCCCAATATACTTTTTTTTCCCCCCAGCAATATTAATAATAGATTTTTTCTTGGTTTCAGAAACTTCACGAAATGCAACAATTCGTTTGTTTTAGAATCCGAAACCACACGGTATGACCAAGTGGTTGGTATGTGTTGGAATTTACTCTCGTGCTTCCCTTCAGGATGCATCAAAGCATGCTAATATGCGATTGCGACTGCGAGAATTCCCATGGGAGTGCAAGGTGTCACCCTGCCTCTCTTACGTGTGCTTGGCTGTTGGAGCGTTTCGAGTGACTGCTGTTTTACGTCCAGATGGAGCCCACCCCGAAGAATAAAAAAGGATTTGGGGCGGGAGTCATCAGAAGACCACCCGATGAGGTGTTGAAGAAGCCCGAGCCCGGGAAGCGACCGGCCCTAATCAAGAGGAAGTTAGTGGTAGGCGTCGGGGGATCAGCCATCAACGGCAAGCTTGTGCAGCCCATCTGGGCATGAGGAGTCGAAGGTTTCCATTCGCATGGACTGAACGCTCCTCAAATCAGGAAGGAGCTCGTGCCGGCTGGCAAGTGGTCCACCACAAGCCTGAAGGCCGAAGCATTAGCGGCAGCTGCCCTCTCGAGGGGCAACAAGTCTGCAGTCTAGGCTGAAGCCAGCCTCCTGGAGTCGAGAGTGCCGCTGGCCGAAACAAACACAATTCACCTTCGGGCCGATAGCCTGCAAACCGAGAAGGATGGTGAAAGCTTCCACCAGCACGACGGTTCCAACGGAAGCCCTAACTAGGGGAAGCTCAGCCGTCTTTCTCCGGTAAAGACTGCTGCAAGCGGCACTGACACGAGCGTTATTGCAGGGTCCTCGAAAACCCACGTCAACTCCGACACCTTCCACCAAGGGGTGTCGGTAGGTAAGAAACACCCGGTTGAATTCTATTCAAACTCGGAAGACCAGGTCACACGCTTCACGCATGTCGACCGCTCGTGCGATTCCGTGAACGTGGAGGGACTGTCTTCAGGACCAGACCTCTCGTTGATGCGTGAGGAGTCGATCCAGGGGTCAGATGATGAGTCTAAAGGATTTCAGACCGTAAGACTCCACTGAAGGGGTAAGGCTGGTAACACCAGGAAGCTACAAGGGGGCAACCCTAACCATTTAGGTGGTAGCTCTGGTGATGAGAGCGAAGACAACGGTGTCCCAGGCCAGGGTGTGCCAGCGTTAGGTAAAAGTGGGAAGCGCCGGAAACCTATGGGTAATCAACGTAAGCCATGCCTCACCCCAGACTGGTACTAGTGGTTCTGGGCCAGCTCACAAGGCCAAGGGGAAGATCCCTCCCATAATCTTGTGTGATGTGGAGGACTACTTCAAGGTGGCGAGGGCTATCCGATACAAGGTTAGAGAGCCCGTGGAGGCCTTCAGGCAACAAGGGGATAGATTGCGCCTCCAGTGCGGGTTGGAGGAAGCTTACCGCCCCCTCCAGAAGTTCCTGCCGAGCTTGGGGATCCAGCATTGGTCCTACAAGCTGGGACGGGAGGGACTGGTCAGGGTCATGGTGAAGGGACTCCTGACACGGACAAACCCTGGCGACATCCAGGAAGAGCTGGTGGAGAGGTGTTTCCCCGTGAAATCCATCACCCAGATGCTTTCCCAGTGGAAACGGTATCGGAAGACCAGAGAAAGGCCACGGTTGCCGAACTTCGTTGTCTATCTGACTCCCGGGGAGCACACCGCAAGTCTGTACTCCATATCAGTCCTGTACGGGCTTCGCGTCAAGGTGGAGAAGTACAAGTCTCCTAGCAGCCCGGTTCAGTGCAAGTACTGTTTCCGGTTTGGGCATGTGTGGAGGGATTGCCGCGATAACCCTAGGTGTGGGATCTGTGGTGGTAACCACGAGAGGAGAGGGTGCCCGGAGGGGAGGCGATCTTCCCTTAAGTGCCTGCACTGCTCAGAAGTTTTAATTTATGTTCCTGCTTCTTTAATTTCATTTGCAGTTTCCATGATTATGGTACCATAGTACCGAAACATGTCGGAATGAAGTAATCCAGCATATTTCCAGTGTTGGATATCTAAAAGAAGTAATGGGACAAGGAAACAGATAAGACTTAGATTATTCCACATTACTTAATTACTTCATTAAATTCATTAGGCAGACGTTAACCTTACATTTTATTCTTTTATTTCACAAAATATTTAGACCTAAAACATTGTTTCGTACCATACTATATTGTATCTTAAAAGTTTTTGTATAAATATTTTAACGTGTCAACCTATGTTTTAGACTTTTAATTAACTCGTGTATGGTCTAGTCGATGATGCACTATAATTGTATATCAATGTTCATATCTTACAATATGTTTTTTAGCCAGAAGTATATTTAAATCATACATTTTGACTTGTTAATTTCACTTAATACATCTACCAATTTAGCAACTGTTTATCTATAAATTTAATTTTTATATATATTTTTAGAGCAATTTATATAAGTCTTAACTTTTAAATATGAATAGAGTGATTATTCCTCCCAGCTGTTTTCCCCTACCACGACCCACGAACTAACGAGACACTGTTGAAGATTGTGCAACTGGATGCAGTAACGTTCTCTGCAGTTGTAGAACATAGAGGCTTCCATGGATCATGCCAAGTGACGTCTTGTGACAATCCGCAGAACAGACTTTCAAATGAACCGGAACACAGCCTCAACTACTGAAATAAGACCTTTTTTTAGCGTTTACTTAAATTTAGCTTTTTAATTTTTAATCTAAGTATCATATTCTAAAATATAAGAGGGGAGGGAAATAAATCTATAAGGGGGGTAAATTTATTCTAGGAGGTAAAACTATTTTCATGGGGCCGTGGACCCCCGCCACCAACATCTTTGCCACTCTTTATGCCAAGAGTTAAAACGTTCTAAGTGTATATTCTCGGTCTTGGAGGGAGGAGGCACTAAGTTACGTTTATAAATGTTAAACAAATTGATAACACTTAAAATATGTAATCACTGCCACTAATTAACATAGAAATAATCTCCAGATAGCTCTGGGAGAAATGTATTCAAAACTTTTCTTTGCCTGTGGCAGTTGGGGTGCTGTGCCCCCCCAAACTCCCCTTGAAATTTTGACTTGGTTATGTTCTCGAAAAGATTATCTCCATACATTGTTTGTGAAACATTAAGATATTATCTCTCTAGATTGTTTGGAGAACATTAAGATATTATCTCTCTAGATTGTTTGGAGAACATTAAGATATTATCTCTCTAGATTGTTTGGAGGACATTAAGATAGTATCTCTCTACATTGTTTGTTGAAATGTTCTATGAAGCGTCTCTATTTCAGAAAATATTATTTCTAATATTAGTCCAAACGGCAAACATTTTAAGGATGCATTTTTAAGAGTTGTGTATAAATAAAATTAATTTCATTGTTAATTTAAGGAATTAATACAAACAATTAGGATTACTGTTGAAAAACTCTTTTTAATAATTTTTTCTAAAGAAAATTTTGTAGCAAAAATATGAATTATAAACATATAAGATGGTATTTGTTTTATTAAATGCTACAACAGTTTATCACTTCTACCCTTGAAAATATAAATTCAACTTCAAAATAATATATGTCAAGTATTCATTCAATAATTCTATTAACAAAGATTCCTTCAAATATATTTTAAATGTTTGAACTGTGTTCTATTCACTATTTAGTTTCCCATTACGGAGAATTACCTGCTCCCGTCGGGCATTTACTTCTGACATCCAGTTTTGTGTTGCAAACGTCTCATTAATTCACTGAAAGGGTGATCTCCGGTTCAATCCAAGTTGGGGGGCGAGGATAATATCTCAAGTGCAAGTTTGGTTCTTTTCAAGCTACAAATAGAATCGGTAGGTATCACAATAAACCACGCGCCTTTTCATATTCTTTCAAAATGTTGCCACACGGTTAGTTGTGCAAGCAGCCAGCGCATGGGGAGGACTGTATCTAATTATCGCACTTGACGAAGCACGAGCTATGGATGAGCGGTTACAAGGATATATTAACTGGAGGAGTTATAACACTGCACTCACACTGCTCCATTTGACAGGGACTGTGGTATGTTAACAAGAGTTATAACACTGCACTCACACTGCTCCATTTGACAGGGACTGTGGTATGTTAACAAGAGTTATAACACTGCTCCATTTGACAGGGACTGTCGTATGTTAACAAGAGNACACTGCTCCATTTGACAGGGACTGTGGTATGTTAACAAGAGTTATAACACTGCTCCATTTGACAGGGACTGTGGTATGTTAACAAGAGTTATAACACTGCACTCACACTGCTCCATTTGACAAGGACTGTGGTATGTTAACAAGAGTTATAACACTGCACTCACACTGCTCCATTTGACAAGTAGACGCAAGGTATCGATATTGCAGTAAACCAGATAATCGGTTGAGGTTCTAATCCTGGCACGAGGACTGTGCCTTCCATGCAAGACAGGTGCACTTTCTCCGAACGTCCCTCCTCGCCCCCACCAACAGAGTTGTGTTATTCCCACACAATATTTAACATACTCCGGTCCAACCTGAAATGGTTATATCTTGTTATTTACTAACTCTTTTATCTAAATAAATATAATATATCTGTTCAGTAATATTATTTAAATTATGCAAGTAAAGTTTTGAATTAATTAATTAAACAATTTACATGTGTTTTTTTTGCACACAAGCCCATCAAACTCTTGCCGATATTTATTTACCAACCTTTTCCGCCATCTTACGCCAGACCACCGCAGCGCTACAGCTCGCAGAACGGCCAAACCAGGAAATACTCGAGGATCAGCATGCATTCAGCCTGCGGGATACGCCACGAACAAGTGGCGCGTGTAAATAAATTCGCAGAACTAGAGCAATGCGATTGTTTTAATTTATTAAGATATTCTTATTTTACGATAATACCTTTACCTCGTTGTTTTAAAATTATATTTGTTCATTCGTACATAGCTCATGTAACATATCAGTTTGCTTGCAACAAGCCGTTCACTCTTTCATACAATTCAATTAAGTACCTATATGAGATGTCCATGTTTGGGAATCAAAGCTTTTTTTTAAATGGGTGAGGGTTGTCCTTTTAGTCAACAAGATTAAACCTACTAATTTTATTATTTTAAAAGAGCAAAAAGAGTGATTAAAAAACCGAGCACTATTAACTTTCTAGTGAAGATTAAGGCACATAACCGCCCAGCGATAAACACACTATACGGTTTTGTTAGAAGAATGTTCTTTCTTAAGTACTCACCGTGGTTTGTCATCTAATTGAAGACTTATTGTGAAGAAATCAGACTTTTTTCTCTGAAAATTTCTATATGTATTTACAATTTCTCCAGAGACCTAAACGAGATTATTGTGATTGCCAAAAAATATTGAGCTCGAGATTTTTTTTTATAGATAAAGACGTTTAATTGCCCCCTGAACCCGAAAAAGTTTTTGCGATGCCGTCCGTCTGTTTGTTATTCGGTCCATACCTGAAACAATTTTATTGTTTGGACTAAAATTTGTTATCTAGGGTTTTCATAAGGTTCCGCGTAGGGATTTTTGGCATTAGCTATCCAACCCTAAAATTAAAGGTAGTTTAATTAAGGGTGAAAAGAGAGAGAAAACATACTTTTTATCTAAATTTGTGTGAAAGATTTTAATCAAAATTCGTATTTAGGCACTGTTTAACATTACAAACAAAATAGTACATCTCATTTTTATTTAAAAAAAAAAATGACTTAGAGCACACTTTACATAAATGAATATCTCCAATTTTTATATATCCGCAACACTTTGAGATAAGAAGTCACTGATTACAAAGTTGTAGGACTGTTGAAGATAAAAAAACCTTAATTGGAAATAATGTTTTATGAAAACAATATTTTCCGAATTATAGGTAAATACATTTTGTTAAATTGTATCTTTGGAAAAAAAAAGTTGAAAATGCACAGAACAAATAATATGTCTATAACAATGTATATCATTTCGTTTCACTTATTATTGAGTGTAATATACTCTATAGCAGGGATGTGTATAGGTTAAGTTGGTCAATCTGGACTGAACTGACTAGAGTAGTCATTGCAGAAAATATAGGTAACTGGTTCCGTTTTAAGGATTATTCTCGGTGTTTGTTTGGTGTTAAGAAGGTGCGCGAGTTATGTGGTTA
>CABEEJ010011673.1:0-10346 GCA_901482245.1 Timema douglasi | reverse complement strand
TCGGCGAGAGACGAGACCAATTACGGTGAACGGGGCATTATGGTGAGTTGGAGTCAATGTTTACTTTGGTGTTTTGGTAGACTATTTTTCTTTTGCCCGTTTAGTCTTCTTATATTGTAACGTTTACGCCAATAAACGTTACAATCATTAAAGGCGAACAAGTGTTCCTTAACACCAGATTTTCCGAGACAAGAATATCATATACCATCCTCCCATTGGCGTCTGTAAAATTAGATCCCCACACCAGGTTATGAGCGTTTAAATTCCCCCAAGATTGTATAGGGGGTGACTCATCTGGAAATTTCTCATTTGAGACATTTTTAACATTTTAGTATATTTTAAAATGTTTGTTTTGTCTTTTTATCTTGTGTATTGTTTTAATATGTTTGTTTTGTCTTCTTATCGGAGTGATACACCTGTTTTTTTTTAGCAAGTGTATCACTCATTTGTACTAAGAGCCCATTTGAGCACTCCTATGGAGTGTCTCAAATGGGTATTTTATCCTTTTATTAATTATATTTATATCAATTATCACTTTGTGTATTTGCCTGTTAATTCAGCAGGCAAATTATTATGTGTCTCCCCTATGGGGATTAGACTAGATTTTAATATATTCCAAGGCCCTAATGACCTCAATGTGTCGATGGGCCTTAAAACCCTAATAATAATAATAATAATAATAATAATAATAATAATAATATAGAGGGTGGGAAGTTGTAAAAAGAGGTCCTCTAGAATCTTATTCGAAACACATTCACTTGGTAGGAGGTAGATGCAGCATTCTGTCACTTCCATAGGAAGGGAGACTCGGACAGCGATCATTTAGAAATCAGAAACAAAATTAATATGTTTATGATATATTGCTTCGTGTGAGTATAGCCCCACCTTCAATAGCCCAATCAATGAATTGCTTGACGGTACGATATATATATCGTACCCTAAAAGTATGGCGGAAGTGGGTCTCCTGCAAACTAAGATGGAAGGATGCAGGGAAGAAATTTGTAGTTCGATTTCCTCTACGCCAGTAGATAAACCCCTGAAATTCCATATTAGTAGCCAAATTTATTTATATGGAATATTTTAACCCTCGCGATCATAAACACTATCTCTAATAAATAAAAATGTGTTAATAAGTCTTTTTGGGTCAACATGCCTGATTTAACCTCTCCTGAACCTCTCTCTATCTTTCCCTTTTTTCAGGAGAGACTAGGGTGCCATGTCATTCCACAAAGTCTTAGAAATCGACTTAATTTTTTTTTACTTATCTTTATTTCGGCGGTCCTTCACTGGACCTTTTTCAGAGCGCCAGTAGGACTCGCCTTTAAGGCCTAACCTTTTCCGCTCCCCACCTCTGCCAATGGTGTGACAGAGGGAAGGATGGAAGATTGACATTTGCACAATGTTGATTTTTTTTCCCCCTTAGGTGGGGTTGGAGGTTCTCCCAGTTAGATCCGGGGGGTTGCATCCCGTGCAGTGTTTGGTACCATCGTAATTGACGGGGTATTACTATGAATGTCCTGAGTAGAGAACAATGGCATAGGTCGCGTAGACGTCTTAGAAAGATTCACTGCACAATGGCAGTTGGGACAATTAATGATCTGACTAAAAATCTGGTTATATAATGTCTGAAATACCGGAGCTTACTGAATGCATATTCCTTGCGTGCCTGAGCATTAGGGATCTTATTTTCTGATTGATTCTTCAGGATTTTTTTCTCCCCTTTACATTTTTGTATACGCCCTAGACTAAGCAGAGTGCGAAATTTGGGGTTGACACTGAACTTAGGAGACTCACACGGTGTACCGTGAACCTTCTGTCCGCAATTTTCACCGGTTGGAATGCCAGGGCATCTCAGATTCGTATGTCCAAACGCTTGGCACTGAAAACAGAGCCGAGAGTTGGGAACAAACGGCCGGACCCGGAGTACGTTAAACCCTGCTCGGACCTCCTTTGGAAGGGCAGGAGTCGCAAAGGTTTTTGGCAAATGAGGTTTAAAACATCAATTTCGGGCAAAAAAATTATGGCCACTCTGTTTTGGGACCGAAAAGGGATAATTTTGATCGAATGTCTGCCTGAGGGGGAGATGATTAATGTAGCAAATAACTGTGAGGCCCTAAAAAAGCTCAAGAGAGCAATTCAAAAGAAACGGAAGGGAGTGCGCTTGTTACACGACAACGCCCACCCGCACACGGCCAACGCCACTAAGGCGCTTTCGGACTCATTCGGTTGGGACATTTTGAACCACCCCGCATACTCCCCCGACTTGGCGCCTTAATACTTTCATCTTTTAACCTGCCTCAAGACTCACATGGGTCGATAAAAAAAAATTCAGATGACGAGGAGGTGAAACAAGAGGTCCTGAACTGGAAGAAGAAGATGGCGGGAGAATTCTTTGAGGAGGGCATCAAAAAGCTTGTGCCACGGCTTACAACCTGCATACAAGGGGAAGGCGACTCCGTGGAGAAATAACTGACATACATACCAACAAAATCCTGTAATCTTGTTTTAAATACAATTTTATTTTTTTTAATAGAAAAAATCGAGTACTCTTACTTTCTGGACGTGCCTCGTAATATTAAGCATAAGTAGAAAAAAGAAGAGGATTCGTTGGTCTATGGGAGAAATTTTTACGTAAGGTCCTGGACCACCCTCGGCTGCCACCTTAATGAGCCAGAAGTTATATTTTTATTCTATTGATGCGACTATAACCGATCTTAACAACTATTATAGTTTGAGTATTTAATTCATATATCTTATCTAAACACTTAATTCCTCAAAATATAATTGTCTGATACGCCCCCTTTACTCTTAGTGAAGAGGAACAATGCTATTCTTATAAAGAAACTGATCCTCCACATGGTTTGTGGGGCATCAATGTTAATCTCATATAAGAAAAGTGAGCCAGAATTCTCATTTCAACTTCTACTTAAAACCATACATTTTTCAAATTATTATCGGCATCTATATGTTAAATATGGCATATATTTAAATTAAATTTAGTTAAACTCTACAAAAGATTTAGCTACCGATGGTTGTCAGTGAACGTGTAAGCCTCTTCACCTCTGCCGCTTGAATATTAAGTTCATAGTGCAGTCTTTCTTCTTCCAACAAATCCTGCCAGACAAGAGTTTTAGTCAATAATTGTTAAAACACACTAGCATACATTATTAATAGTTTTAAAAGTATTTAAATTAAAAAGGTAAAACGATAAATCTAGTTGTTGATTTTGAGTGCATTTTTCGATTTATTCTAACAAAACTTTGGGTGTGGTAAGTTTGTTTACTGAAATATAAATTATTAATAATATTGGTCAAAAATTTAATAGCGGAATATTATGTAAATAGGAAGTAAATCAAATACTTACAATCATATATATAGCTTGGGTCAATTTATTTTTACAGATGTATTTTTATGTGTAATTAGTGAATATAGTTTATATACGTTTAGAAAAAATAATCTCACTCATAAATCAATCTAAGGTCATACTAGGTTTGTCCAGAATGTAAGCTTTAAACAAAAACAAAGTGCACATTGGTAAACTATTTTTTTTCCAACTCATCTTACTACCTATTTAGGTTATCCACATAGGTGATAATTAATTTTATGGGATAGGGATCCGGTTGGAAACATTTTAGAGTTAATCTATCCACATTTGCGTGGAAGGAAAATCACCCTCAGTAGAACCGATCAAGATTCGAACCACGAGCTCCCCATGTTCAGCAGGCCAATCTAACACGAGTGACGCCTTAGACCATTTCGTCACTGAAATAGGTGAACTATAGTATTATTATTATTATTATTATTATTAGTAGTAGTAGTAGTAGTAGTAGTAGTAGTATTTAGAGGCCCATCGACACGATGAGGTCATTAGGGCCTTAACATAATATGAATACATAGTAAAATCTCTATAGGAGAGAGTAATATTATTCACCTGTCTTTACAAAAAGGTAAAACCACAATATACAAATATGAATATAAAAAGACTAGGTCTCAATATGAGAGAATACCCATTTGAGACACTCCATAGCAATGCTCAATTGGGATCATAGTACAAATTGAGTGAAACACCTGCTAAAAGACCGACAGGTGTATCACTAGAATATAAAGACAAAACATATTAAAACAATATGTAAATTAAAAAGACAAAACATATTAAAACAATATGTAAGTTAAAAAATGGGATGTGGCTGTGTCATGGCCGTGTGTTGTACGTGAATACGTTTATGTAACGGGTTATATTTTTTTTTAATAAAATATTTTAATTTATGTATTTAGGATAAAAGCAAGGAAACAAATAATTAATAATAATTATAATACAACTAAGTCTTAAGTCGAACTTCACTGTCACTACTTTAAACTAACGATTTATATACAATCGATAGATTTTGACGACAGCTGACGATTAAAACCTAAACGAACATCGTAGCTTCTCCGAGTCAAAAGTTATACTAATTGCAAATCTTGATACGCAGCAAAATAACCTCAAAATGGCGGCGTTTCCCCCTCCGCCGCGCGCGATGCGTCACTGTTCTCGCTTATTCGCTTATCGTAATGAATTCTTTGATCCTCTAGCTATCTAGTGGTATAACTTAATTTTGGATGTAGAGGGTAGATTCGAAACTACAACGCCAAACTGTATCCCCCGATTTTGTTATCATTAGGTTTTTTGGATTACCCCCGTATGGTAGCAAATTTAAAGACATATTCACGTCAAAAGACAAAACAAACATATTAAAACAATATGTAAGTTAAAAATACAAGACAAACATGTCAAAATAATAACCTATTATTATTATTACTGTTATTTGGAGTCCCGTCGACACAGTGAGGTCATTAAGCCTTAAACGATATTAAAAACATAGTAAAATCCCCATGGGGAGAGACATGACAATTCACTTTCAAAATATACAGGTGTATACACAATATACAACACAATGTGTGATATTAATAAAAACAGAATAGTTCTCAATATGATAAAATACCCATTTGAGACACTTCATAGGAGTGTTCAAATGTGCTCTTAGTACAAATAGAGTAATGCACCTACTAAAAAAACCACAGGTGTATCACTTCAATAAAAAGACAAAATAAACATATATATATAACAGGTTAAGATGACAAAACATGTTAAAATATTAATACGTTAAAAAACAAACAAAGATGTTGAAGTGTACTGAAACTGATAAAACGACCAAATTAGCAAGTAGCAAGTCATATGCCAGCATGGTGGACACTATCCAGCATCTTTAACGCTGAGGGTCTAGCTAATCCATAAACAAAACTGCCATAATCTAGTTTAGATCTTACTAGGGATATATATATAGGCGCATCAAGGTTTCCCTATCTGCACCCCTGGACTGACCGCTAACCACTTTGATAGGTTGAGTACTTTTATACGCCTCGCTTTCAGGTCTTTAATGTGGGGGATCCAAGTTAATTTGAAATCAAATAAAAGTCCAATAAACCTTACGGTTTCTGAAACTGTGGTTCATTAAAATATTGGGGGCTGGCTGTATTCCATGTAATCTGTGGAAGTGGACAATCGTGGTCTTGGCTGCACAGAAGCGAAAGGCTTTACAACATGCCCATGACCAAAGATTGTTGACAGTGTGTTTAATATGCTGTTCAGCCCTGTGAAGACTTGACAAACTGCAATAAATTGCGTAGTCATCCACAAAAAGACATGAACGAACAGGTAAACACACGTTGCCCACAATGCTGTTTATGGTGATAGCGAACAACGCACAGCTCAAAATACTACCCTGAGGCGAGGATTTAGGGATGGAAGCCCTCACCGCCGCGATGACCGTGAAGTAAAATGCCAGTATTAACATCGACGTCAGGAGAATTGCATTCGTTAAATAAGGCGAGCTCGTGGAATTTAACCCAGTCAGCCCGTTTGATAACCCACTGGGGTAGCCGTGGTGTACTGGGAGGATCTTGAAGTGGTGAAAGCCTAATGGGGAAATGATCGCTGCCACATAGGTCCGAGTGAACCTCCCAAAGGAAGTGAGCAGCGATCCCGGAGCTACATAAAGTTAGGTCGATGGCAGAGGATACACCATTAAAGATAGAGAAGTGTGTCTAGGTCCCGGTGTTCATTAACACCAGGTTTCCCGAGACAAGAATATCCTCTACCATCCTCCCACGGGCATCTGTAAAATTAGATCCCCTAAATTAGATCCCCACACCAGGTTATGCGCATTAAAATCCCCCAAGATGATATAGGGGGCGGGAAGTTGTATAAAGAGGGCCTCTAGACTCCTCTTTGAAACACGTTCATCTGGTGGGAGGTAGATGCAGCACACTGTCACTTCCACAGCAAGGGAGAGTCGGACAGCGATTACTTGGAGATCAGATATAATATTAATATGTTTGTGATATATGTGGCTTTGTGCGAATATAGCCACACCTCCGCTAGCCCGATCAAAAAATTGCTTGCCGGTACGATATACATCATACCCATCGAAGAATCGGGTTGTCAGTACGGCGGAAGTGGGTCTCCTGCTAACACAAGATGATAGGATGCAGGGAAGAAATTAGTTTAATTTCCTCTACACGAGCATAGAAACCCCTACAATTCCATTTTGGTAGCTATATTATGTATAAATATAAATTTATTCAACCACGCAATCCATGGCACTATCTCTTTAAAATAAAAACCTGTCTTGGACCTCTTGCTTTGCCAAGCCTCTCCTGGACCTCTCGTTCCAAGAGAGGCTTTTTTTTTCTCCAAAAGAGACTTGGGCGTTGCATTAATGTCGGCGACACCTCGCGACACTCGCACGGTGTATCGTAAGCCTCCTTTCCGCAATCTGCACAGGTTGGCTTACTACGGCATCGCAGCTTAGTATGCCCAAATTCATAGCACTGAAAACAGCGCCGAGGGTTAGGGACATACGGCCGGACCCTGAGAACGTGGAAACCCGCTCGGACCTCCTTTGGAAGGGTTGGAGTCGCAAATGTAAGGATATATGAATCAGTCTTTTTTTTCATTGCCATTATTTTTCACTAATAAACGGTATACTTCGGTGACATTCTGAGAGGCTAGCTCCTCACAGATCTCCTCAATGCTCACGCAGTCGAGGTCATAGCAAGTGACCAATCCCTTGCAAACATTGAGGAACCTGTGAGGCTCCACCTTCACCGGTATATGAGACGTATTGCTCAATAGTATTTCTTTAAGAGCCAGGATGTTGCCTGATTGTATGTCGGTCGTTGTCTGAATGAGAATGGTGCCGTCACACAGTTTTCTTATAGCGACACTTGACTTGGCTGCACCATTTATCGCTCTTTCGAGGATAAATTGACTCACGCGTTTTATGTTCTCACCATCGTCCGCTCGAGACATTACCAGGAAGCGGGCCTGAGGCCTCACCACCCCCTGGGTTTCTTGTATTTAAGGGCTTTACGGCCTTACCCGTTTCCGCCTCTTATCAACATTACGGCCCTGTAAGGGATCGGGCTGTGGGATGCCAGCAGAATTTGGTAGTACGGTTCCGGCGGACAGTAAGTTATCATCTGTGACAATGTTTTCGGCCATGCCGTATTTGGGGACAACCTGCACAGTACTCGGATCATAGAACTAGGCTGATCACAGTTGGTACTACCACATAAGGCCCTGTTAACTGTCCCGACGAGAGGTCATCGTAGCAAGTGGGTGCATGAAAGTGCCAATTTTACGTCCGGGTCCTCATCACCGCAACCGATCTTTTCTCAAAGTAGGGTACCCGGTTATTGTCATCCCTAAGGCCCTTCTACTAAGATATTACAACCGGCGCACTTCCATTCAGGGGCTCAAAAGCAGCGGTATCCAATAATCATGCGAGGAGACATGTTAGTAGCCAAGGTCGTCAACGGAAGAGCCAAAAGTCTCTGTGCAGGACGGAACGTCAGGGGAAAGGAAGAAAGAATCAAAGAAAGAAAGAGAAGGAATAGAAGATAGAAGAATGAAGGAAGAAAAAGGTAAAAGGAAATATATAAGATAGGTTTGTCCTGCACAAGTGCCTACCCTTTTAGTCACCTCTTACAAGCAGGGGTTACATATTAAACTGTAATAAAATAAGATACCAAAACACAATGAATATGGTATGTAAATTATACATAGGTACAATACGCTACTGACCCTAATTTAAAATGTGACAAAAAAAAGTTTAGTATTTTGATTCATAATAACTAACCTTCCATTTGTCACTTGTCAGGTTCTCAATCCCCAAGTTTAAAGTCTCTATTTTGATTGTTTCCACATCACTCTGTGTTCTTCTTTTCAGCAAATGTTGACTCTGCTCCATGCACATCTTTATGAAAGCTATATCAGTGAAGATACATTGATTAGACCATAACCTAAATATTTTCAAGCCATATGAATGAGCGTCAAACATATAATGCTACGTTTTTAAAGTATTATTTAAAGTTTCAACAATAATTGTGCAATTTTCATTGGTAATACAAAACTACCTTCAGATGAGGATGAAACCAAATAGCTTGTCGCAATGCGATCTTGAAGACATTGTTCTGAGGTTGGTAAATGAACATCGTATATTTTAATCACGTTTTATACATGTTATTTTCACAGAATTTTATCTATAAATTATAAAAACTCATGTGTTATTTAAAAAACGAAAAGGTCTTTGGTTTAAATTCGCTTCATTTTAATTTGAATAAGTATTCACAGATTAATATATTAAAAAAATTGACATATTGGCCCACGCGTTTCTCCACACATGTATTCTCGGTCAGAACCCAGAGTCACAATAATGCAAGAAAAGAAAACAACAATTACCTGGATTTTCTCACATTTACCACCGAGAGCTACTGAGTTCTATCGACCGAGAGCAAAACTAAATTTTGAAAATACAAAACAAATACTAATAAGAGGTAATTCATTATATAAAAACATATGTATATTAAAATTTGTATACATTATAAAAATATCTCAACATGAGATACCCATTTGAACACTACATGGGAGTGCTGATTTTGACTATAGGTTCAAAGTGAGTGATAGATACCTGCTAAAAAAAATGTGTATACACTACATTAAAATTACAGAACAAGCGTATGAAAAAATAAAAAGTTAAAAAGACAAAACAACTATATTGAAATATATAAAATATTTCGATAACGGAACAAACGAATTATTAAAGTATATTAAAAGTGTTAAAAATACAAAACAACATAATAATAAAGTAAACTAAAAACGTTTAAAAAATTCGCCTGGCGTATAAAACGGAGTAAAAAATAATTCCATCAAAGCTATAGCGTACTAAAAACCGAAGGTCCCCTTTAAAATTAAGAGCTAGACGAATAGGGGCATACTTGCGACACTCAACCAAAATTTGATACACACTAAGGGGAACATCGCAAACCTCACACACTGGAGGTGGATCTCCTCTTAATAAAAACCCATGGTTCAGAAATGTATGACCGAAACGGGCCTTGTTGCGCTGACCTCCTCTCTTCTAGACTTTCGTGTAGAAGAGGGCCACCGCTACACACCGTCCCTGATGGACCGCAGCTTGTTCTGAGCAGGGATCGAGACCCTCTGTTCGTTACAGGTGCGTAAGACCTCATCCCAAATATAGTACTTTAGATATAAAACGTGGTACCTAAACTCAGCTCAGGAGGGAGATGGACTGACTCCTTGGCTGCTTGATCCTCCCATTCATTTCCGGAAAGACCAGCGTGACCAGAAATCTAGCAGAAAGCGAACCGGGTGTTTAACAAATCAATTTTTTTAATTTGCTCGTGAATCATCTGCACGAGAGAATTCCAGGAGTATAGAGTGGCCAATGTCAATAGAGCACTCATATAATCCATGCAGATGAAAAGAAAACGGTGACAGTTTAGAAATACAAAACACAAATATTTAAAGATGGCGTACAATTCAGAAGTTTATACACTGGTTTCGTCAGGTAAACTGAAAATAAAAAAGCATCCTTCCACGACAAAAGCACATCCCACGGAAGCTCCAGATTTAGAGCCATCAGTGTATATAAGATTAAATACTTGAAATCGAGTGTCGAGGAGCTCGTTAAAGGTCCTCCCATGTATACTAGGCGGAGTAGTTTCCTTAGGGAACTTGGAAAACTCAAAATGGCATTTCGGAAGGCGTATTTTCCAGGGAAAGACTCGATCTGGAGCTGTGGAGATAGCCTTTGGCAGAACTATCCCACACGTGTCGAAAACCGATAACATCCGGATCCCCACCGGCCTTGTACTACGCCATTTGGTTTCATACAAGACACGATTAGAAGGATGGAACACAGGACGGTAGGCAACATGGTAATCAAGCTTCGATCTCACAGAGGTCATATAGAGGTGCATCAAGATTTCCCAATAAGCAC
>CABEEJ010011672.1:0-10349 GCA_901482245.1 Timema douglasi | reverse complement strand
ACCAAATATGATAAACATACATTGGTTCCCGCTTCTGATACCAAATATGATACATATACATTTGTTCCCACTTCTGATACCAAATACGATAAAACTCAACTGTAAAATAGTAAAACTTACATCTGGTTTCAGTTAAATGGCACTGTATCAATTTTATACACTACATCGCTTTAAAACATAGCTTATCCAATTATTATAATTTTCAGTTGTGGTTCCACAGTAGGTACTGGAGTGCAGTGTTCATCATTTCTATTGTCCTCTCCATTGTTGGATTTATTGGACTGGCTTCCATTTACGCCATTATACCGTGAGTACATGCATTTAATGATTATTTACATTTATAAGTTAGATTTATTTAAGAATTAAAATATTATATAAAACAAAGCTTTACACTTAACAGAAGAAAAAAAAAATGGTCCAAGGAGAGTTACACTACATCCAGTCACATCACATTTTGAACCACTACCTCATGACAGAAACAAGAATTCCGATTGGGTCCGTGTTTGTGTGAAGTTTTATGATATTAAAATAACTAATCTTTATCGTTGTGGAAATTTGTTTTTAATTAAATTAATTTTAATAAAAATGAATGTGTATTCGCTTATGATTAACTATAGTTAAGGGAGGAAAATATTATTATTAAAAGTATCTACTGTATAAACTTTAAATCCAGTGAAGCCAGTTAAAAAAAATAGTAAAAAGGACAGATAATAAAAGAATACTGGGCTAGCTCAGATTAAAATGAATACAATACTTTTGTCTCAAAGCCAACATTTACATTTAACAACAAAATAATTATCTTGGGGTAAACCCCTATAACATTTATCGCGAGATTCTCTCAGGACTTTTCGGTCATGTTGGGGAAAAAAATACCTTAACTTTAGCTAGTCGACAATGGACTTATCTTGCGTACAACAATACCAGCCTCAAAGGTTGGCATCCCTGGGAACTGTTTGTAGGTGAGACATCGCTAAATAATGTGTGTTTTTTATACCAATAGTAACATAGTGGATAACACTGAATGATGGTGATGATAATATATATAAAATACTTAACGGCTTTCACTTTGAAAAAACAAATACCTATAGTTTTTCCTTCAATAAATAATAATTGCAAATCTAAAATTTTACCCCGCCTAACAGACGTCTACTAAATCATAAAGTTAAAATACAATTCATAATTCAAACAACAATAATAATTTGAGGTATTAATATAAAACTTCTTAAATCCAGTTTTGGTGAATAATTATTGAAATAGTAATAAAGCATCAAAGATTTCTTGAAACACATAATTAATATATTTCCTTTATGAGGTTAGTAGTTAATGTAAATTAATAATAGAATACAAAACATTGCATTCGAGTCGAAGGAATGAGTTTGGACAAAAAATTCTTTCCAGAGTCATTGTTGGAAGAAATTATTAACTTGAAATGGGGGGGCATTCGTTTAGAAGAAAATAATATGAAGTCTGGAAATCCTAGTTGAAAAGGTTCATAAAAACATAAAGTCTGCATAGGGATGTCGAAAATGTGTATATATTAAAACTTCTAAAAACATTGTTGGTATCACCACTAAGATGGTCTGGGAGGTCGTCGTCGTTGGAACTGTATGTTGGTCTAAAACTCACTTAAAGTCCAAGAATCGTCGTTGCAGGAGTACCAATGGTCTAAAGTTGTCAGCGCTTCTCTGGTAGTAATTTTGATGAACACTTGAAAGATTATTTTAAACTTAACTGTTAACATTTTAATGTTTGTGGCTCTGAAAATAATGTGTGTCATCCTTTTTTGATCTCTTAAGACGCCAGTGCCGCTTCTTTCTTCCAATCCCCGCCTCTCAGCATTTCTCGTTGAAGCCCCAAAAATCTCATGGATATGATGGTATTTAGGGTTCGAAATTTGAAATATTTGTTTATAAAAAATGGGAAATTAAAATAGAAACAGCTAGTTTCCGGGCGGAAAGAAATAAAAATCAAGAAGCTTGATAAAATTTGAAATGGACGCAGAATCTGATATTATCTGACAGCTTGCTGGCGTTAACACGTGATCATTGTTTGTAAACAAACTCCATTTCTTCTTCTTCTTTCTCTTTATTTCCTCGCCGGCCTTTTAAAATAAAATAAAAGTATGAGAATGGATGACGTATCTGTGTGTCGTCACAGTATCCGCCTTATCCCCTCTGCAAGTAGTCCATTTATTTCTTCTTCGTGCCGCGTCGGCCACTATGATTCTCGTAGGAGCTCGTAAAAGACGTTAGAAATAAAATTACATCTGATCATTATTGTTTTAAGTGCGGAAAGAATATTTTGACTAAAACCAGGTAAATAAGTATATTTCTGGTTGGTCTGATAAAGTATTGTTAAAATTATCTGGTGTTTCCCTCAGCGTAATGCAATGTCCGTTGAAAACAATAAGTTTAAAAATGAATGCTATGAGAATTAATTTAAAGTAGTATGGCATCTAGCCGCATGGCGTCCTAGTCGTGTCGAAATAAATAAACCAAATAAAATATAATTCGACAACATTTAAATTCTTATATGGTTTATCTGGCAAAAAAAATTGCATCATATCGTTCTCCTTTTATTTTTATAATAGCTTTTCCTAAAAAATAACACACCTGGAAGAAGCCAATCTGTATAATAATCATTGCTACACGTTAGATATTTATTTGAGGGTATTTTTATTTTCCAGAGGCACCATGTATTGGGTCTATTTCCATGCGATATCTTCTCCGACATTCTGGCTGTTGTCTGTGCTTGCGATAGCTGTGTGTCTGGTGCCAGACACAACAATCACGGTCCTAACGCCACACATCCTTAGCGCCATCTACAAAACTAAAGTGGTAAGTAACGTGTTAACACTTTCTAAAATTTATCCTGAGAGAAACCATATTGTTACAGCATGTATGTACTGTATACTGTAATAAAAATCTGTAAGTGTCGTTTATTTGACTTGCGCTATAGCTGAATCCTTAGCAGCGTTATACTCGGGATAAATAAGCTGAGGATCAAATATAAAAGCCATTAAAGATTATCTACTGTTTTTATACAGGTTTGTCCTTCTATTAAGCTAGTAAATATATAGGCTTCAAGGCTGAGTGCACTTTTGAGGCGTACTTTATTACAGTGTATTAATACAATCACTTTGTTAAGAATACCTCAGAAAAAAAATATCTTATTTCCTTTTTAATGAAGTTGCATGTTCTTTAAAATTAGGCCTATTATCTTCCTTATCCTGTGACCTTAAACCATGGTGAGCTGTGAATGGTTTTAAAAGGACAGTGGGACGCCAAGTATTAATAAACTCTTTTAATTTCTTTATATACTTTATATAAATACATAATGTATCCAGGCTCCTATGTATAAAAGGTAGCTGTTTAACTTATTTGAAAGAATTATTATGACAAGTGCTGTAGTTGATGATATTTTCATTATGGTTTATTTTGTTTTAGTGGATTGGAAAATGTCGAACTGAAACGACGGAACTCTAACGAGACATTCGAAACTACAAGTCATCATGAAATAAAATCCAATAATGAAGCTTATGATCCATGGTCGTGTGCTTAACATCTACCACTAAGATGTGGACTACTAAATTATTAGCTAGTGTTTATTTATACCAAAGATAAATATTTCAAAAAATTGAAATAGTGAACAGTGCTATAGAAATGGATTAACATTTGACAGGGTTGGCAAGGCTCAGTTAATTTGATAAAGTCCCCTTTTATTTCTTATCTGAACATATCCATTTCATCCTCAGGATTTTAAAATTAATATTAAAATCAAATGCACCTTAGTTACAACTTTGACCATATTGGCCTAAAGGTTAGTCAACTGAAACTGTACTTCATCCATCGTGGAAATAATTTAAGAAGTGGGAAAATTGATTGTAATTGACAAACAACTATTTTTTCTCGGTTTTATTTTGAAAATCACATCAAAATAAAACAACTTAAATAAGTATTATTTGAGAAGGCTTTTGTGCTTAAAACATTTCATGCCCAGTGCTTCAGTGTAATGAGTGAGATGAAGAGAAAAGAAATTGTAGAAGTAAAATAATAAATATGTAATAAAGTTTAGTATTATTTTCTCCTTACAAACTTATTTGCGAAAATTATAATGGTGTTATTCTAAATATGTGAAAGTTGACATTAAAACTTTTTCTTTAAAAAGTGCATTAAAAAAAACTTTTGCAAGGGAATCGTTACATTTTGTAAAATATGTTTTCGTAATCGTAATAATAATGCGACACGTGAAACTTTTTAATTAATGTATTGTCAATAATGAGACGCCCCGCTATCTCTGTTTATTTAGAATAAATGGTAGATAGAATTATTTAGATCAAGTCATAATACAAAACAGTAATATATGAACGCTCTAAAAAAAAGACATTAGATTGGAACCTGGACTCGTTGGAAACAAGAAACGCTTCCCAAATTTTTAATACGGGTGAGTCAAGCAGAATATTCATGTAGAGGCCTAGTGAATAATATATAAGTTTTTATTTACTAAGCACATCAGGACCAACTTTCAAGTTAAATACTTGTTTTTGTTATTTAAAAAAAAAATCGAGAGGGATGGATTTTATCCAAACAGGCTGGGTTTAAATATTTTAATATTATTGTTGGTCATATTGAACGAGGCAAAGATGGCTGTGTATAAAAGTGTATTAACGCCAACATTGTTTTATTGATATGGAGCGTGGGTTTGTCAGAAGAAACACAAGAGCAATGTGGATGCGGTTGGAATGAGATAACCGAGAAATGTATGTGGAAAAACTCGTATGGACAGAGTCGGTGATGAATGGGTGCTGAAGGAGAGCGATTTGAGAAGGAATGCAATAGGTCAATGGGAAAGACGTGTCTTACGTTGGTTTGTCGAGAGAATAAGTGTGAATCGAGTGACGAACCAAATATATGTAGGTAGAGCGTATGAATCTAAAGGAAGGGGTAGGCCGTGTAAGATTGGGCTAAATGTTGTAGATGAATGTGTGAAAAAGAAAAACATTAAGAATTTTATTAATAAAAAAGCATGTATGACTCAGTGTATAAATGTTGTTGAAGCAAAGATAGTATGCAAGGATAGGGAGGTGTGGAGAAAGTCAGTGAGAATGGATTAAGTACGGAGTATTTTTTATTTTTTTATTTTAGATATATGCACAGTTTCTGACCTACCCCGTAAGGGGACGGCGGGATGTGATCAGGTAATTGTTGTAATGTAATTGTAATTGTTAGTAATTTTTTAATGTTTCCAATTTTAATCCAAGGATTGTACTGTACTTACTTACGTACCCTAAGATGTTCAGTTTTAAGTTTAAAACAAACTGGGCAAATTTCCTATAAACAAAACACAGATTAGAATTAAGGAATTAAAAAAATAACTATGATAGTTTAAGTATGAAAATGTAAGAAAATTAAATTCAGGTCTACCACACCTCATAAATGTTGGTTACATCATATTAATGGATTCATAATGTACCTGTGTCGACGCTGGCTGGAAGCAGATCTTGGAGATCTTCTACAGCATCCAAGATGAGTCAGGTGTTGACAATAATTCAAATTTAAATGTACAGACCTATACAAATTTGTTTCCTTTCAATGTTTTTAATACCCGGAGGTCCCGAGAATGTATTTATTTATTTTGAGTCTCGTCGATTTCGACTGTTATCTCTCAACGACATATTATATCCAGTAAAATTATTACAATACATACATTTTTGTCATGTAATTTTTTAACAATTTATTGTGTTTTAAATTGTAAATATAAAATAATAGTGAAAATGTTGTTAAATAGAAATAGAACTGTATTCTTTAATGATATGGCACAGCATGGACGATTCTGTATTTTGAATTATGTAATGGTAATTTAGGGTAGACAGATCATTGCAGGTTTATTACTATTTTATTTACAGAAGAACGCCGACTATATCCAAATAACCAACCGACCGAATCAATGAATTCAAGACATAAAGCCTTCGCCACTCGCTGTGTCTGGCCAAAAGGACATTATTATTGTTAATTCACATCTAGTTTATACGTTTATAATCTGTTTTAAAAGTATTGTTGTATGAGCGATCTGTCTCTTTAATGTAGTTAAGACTAACAAAAAAAAAGTAATTTGATTTCGGAGGACCAGTTTTAGGTATACTAAAACAGAGACGGGAGTTGAATGTTGATTTAGTAAAAATGTGTATTGTGTAGAGCCTACCTTTGAGGGGTGTCGTTGACTGGAGATCCGAGAATACCTGTGAGTGATGGTCTTGATCTTCTTGATCCGAGGATGGGCTTCTTAAGAATATTAATTGGTGAGAGGAGCTCCCCTAAACACTCGCGTTTAATGAGTACATATTATATTAAATAAAAACACACACAAAGAACATTATTAACTTATTATCTATGAATAGTCAAGCACTAAAATCACTTTCCACAGGTTTTTTTACTGAGTTCATATTCAAACAAAACGAGCCAGAGAGTTTCAGAGTTGTGATAGAGATTGGAATCCAATGACCACTGTTTGAGACGGAATAAGCGACAGGTGTGAGTAGAAGGAGGTCAGAGGGGTGGCTAATTCCAAGAAATCTGCAGTTGAGTGAGGGGGAATAGGGGTGTAAATAACCAAGTGAGACTAGCGAATAATGAAATATGCAACAAACTAGTGAATCATGAAATATGCAACAATTGTAGTTTTATTAATATAATATTTTTAATTAATAATAATAATCCAAGCACCTCTCAGAAATTTTGGCTAACCGAACAAGTTTTGTCACGAATTGACTTGGATATTCAATGATCCACTGTAAGCTAATTCATTCAACGCTAGAATTGTTAGCTATACGATTCTAAAATAATTACAAATAATAATAATTTAAAAATAAATATACCGTACAATGACTATCTTTGCGAGTCCAATGAAGAGACAAAAGAACAATACCAAGCTGAGCTGACGAACTAAGGTCAATATTTATCTACACATGTTGTCATCCACAGCTGGGCTGCAAATCTAACGGTGACCATATTCGTACCTTTCATATGTTTATACTGGTGGAAAGGAATAAAATAACTGATATGGGACAATTAAACAGAATTCGGATAAATAATGTAAGCTAAATCAATCACATATTAGTAAAGAAGGTGCCTATTCAGTACACACTTTTCTTTTAAATGTAATAGATTAAAAATAAAATCTCTACATAATGAATGGGTTCTATATTTAGGTTATTATTTTAATTCAATACTATCATCTCAAACTGAAATCTATGCCGGTAGGCTAATTTTTTTTTTCCGGTGGACCTGGTAACGATATTTATTATCAAAGCGTTTTCACGCTCCTGGTATCACGGCTGGTAACGAGTGTTTATGACCGAAACGTTACCACATCTCGATTTGATAACGCTTTCCTTAACCAAAACTAAATAGCTTGGTTTCAACCAATGAGTTGAGAATTGTGTGTCAATTTCAAAAAAGTATGATTCCTTATGATAGCGTATTCAATAGATTTTAACATATGTAAATTAAAATAGGGAGCAATTACTAACTAGAAATATATAATATAATGCCTAAGTGGTATTTATTACCGTTAAGTAAAGAAAAATCATATCGTAGCATTTAATTCTACCTATATCCATGATTCTCCATATTCTTTTGTGAATATTTAAAAATTAACATTGTTTAAATAGTAATTTATTTATTATTTTGTAAAAGGTACTTAAAACAATTTAGTTAAGGATAAATTAAATATAGTATTATCAAGGCCTACTTACTCTTACATACATACTTTATGTTTTATTTACAGGCTATTTTTGGCGAGATAAGTTTAGCTTGGTATCGATATGTTGAGTAAATATTAAGCCTAGTAAAAAAAACCCACCAATTTAACTTATAATAAAATTAAATATGACATTTCCTGTTGATTTGTTTGCAGTACATATAAGCTTATACAAATTAACCTACTTGTACCGGTCTATTCTACCCTAATCACAATTTTTATTTACGGAAAACCACTCAAAGTCGTTTCTGCCCTCCACCTTTGACAGAATCACTTGGTCAATAACACTCGAAACCAAAACGTAACCAAGTCAACCACGAAAACTCACTTGTGATTATTAAGTCTTAGAACCTAATGGCAAATAGACCGCACTTTTCTGTAGGGAGGGGGGTTAAGGGGAGTTTTTATTATGAGGAATGAAAAAGGGAATAACTTTCAGACACCTATTTTTAAAAAAAGATTCGTTAATTTGGGAACTTAATTTATTTTTAATACGTACTTGTTTGATGCAATTGTTTTTAAATCAAATATGTTACTAACAGGTAGTACCGAAAAAGAGGAAGCAAGGCTGAGATGATGTAGATATGTAATAGGATGTAAAAGGAGAAATTTCCAAAGATAGTGACAGGGTGGATGATTAAAGGGAAAGGCAACAATTTAGACCAAGGGCAAGATTGAGAAGTAAATAACAGCAATAGTGATAGATAGTGAAAGGAGAAGAATGGATTAGAATAAAGGGATAAGAATGATAGGAGGATAGAGGGAGATTAAGGTATTTAACTAAATTAAACTGGCGACAGGCTGGAAATAGTTCATGATGATATGTGTTGCTTACATCATCTTGATCTTCTGTAGACATTTATTGAATTTGGCTTTATTTATTTTTCATAGGTTGGTGAACTATTTGTATTTAAATCTAACGTACGTAAGAAAACCAAAATACTCTCACGGATCATCATCCTTTCAGCTTGTCAAAACAATGCTACTAATGCCACGAATGTATCCCATTAAAATATTATTACTTATATTTTATTATAGTATAAATATAATATTATTACTATTAGTATAGAAGAAAACTACATTGTATATTTAAGCCCTGACGTCCTGAGACAGGTTGATAGCGATAGTGCTTAACAAACTCTCAATACTTCACAATATTATGCACAATATTAAAATTAATTTAATTGCAATCATTAAAAAAAATAGCTTTGTGTGGATATAAGTAGTAACCAACAAGGTGCTGTTTCTATAATATGTATATTCTCTCTTGATAGCTGTGTTGAACATCTCTAATTAATTTTTTTGTCAATACATCAACATTAAAGTTAAACACATAGTCATTTATAATATTTTAAACGTTCAGTGATACTAGCGATCCAACCTCAAACGATGATTGTAAGAAGCTACTAGTCAGACCGTGTAAGTTTGTATCGCTGATAATTGTACAAAATATTTTAATTAGCAAATATTTACACCAACAGTCAACAGTAATTAACACTAACTTTTAAAGATACTCATGTAAGGAGACGCAACAACCTCTATTGTGAAATGACTAGGTTTAAATTTATCTCCATTGCAGAGCAGTCGTTTTGTATTAATTATTTCCGTGCAATTTGCTTTGTGATTGACTTTATATCTATATACTCTTTTAGTAATTTTCATTTCTCATGTTGGCCTAAAACGGGCAGTTAATTGTTTATATGGAAAAGTTAAAGCTACTTGTTTCAATGTCTGCATTTTAGAAAGTGATAAATGCAAATAATTCTTTTGGTAAGTTATGTGTATAGCTAATTATAATGTTTAATATATTGTCTTTCATTTACTGATTCATTTATACCATCCAATGACAAAATAAGTATTTTGCTAACACGCTTTTCTCAATAACAGTGTTCTTGGATTTTTCCCTTTTTTTTCTTTTATTGTCGTAAGCAATTTTGTTTTAATTACCTGTTGACAGCCTTTGCTATCTGTTTATCTCTCACCCTTTTTAAGAAACCTACATCTTTTACGTTAGTTATATCTTTACTGGGGTAGACTACAGGCTGAGAGGACATAGTTTGAATCCCGGCATTGAAAGGATGTACTAATGTACTACTTGTTTATTAATTCTTCATTCATATTCGTTCTCAGTCTGGGTGTGTATTGTGTATCACGCTCGCTTGTTTTAAGTATTTGGTCCGGTGAAATTATTGTGGTTGTGTAGTTAACAACTTAGTTTAAAAAATGCAGCTTACAACTTAGTGCACCTTAACATAAATAATCTAACTTTATTGTGAGGAATGTTAAATTGTAAAGTTATGCACTTTTACATGTATTGAGATGATAACAAGACCTGCATTTCTGTTCACATGACTGGTCTGCAGAATACATAACTCTTGTGTTATACTGGCTTGCTGGAGGCAAGGGGATCTGGATTTTAATCCTGGTCTGATGTTCTGAGGGTATGAATAAATACATGTGAGTCATGCCTGGTTCTTGTTTGTGTTCACAGTGTAGACACGTTGGGAGTCAAGCTAGGTTCTTGTTTGTGTTCACAGTGTAGACACGCTGGGAGTCATGATAGGTTCTTGTTTGTTTTCACAGTGTAGACA
>CABEEJ010011671.1:0-10351 GCA_901482245.1 Timema douglasi | reverse complement strand
ATCGACTCCTAGTCGCACGGAAACTACACTTCGACTAGAACAAACCAAACCACTCCACGCGAAGCCCCAGTAAAGACGGATAACAATTGTTACTTACTCTGCCAGTAACTGCAGCTTCAGCATAAAGAAGCTTTTCTAAATTAAAGCAAAAAAAAAGACATATTTGAGAACTACTGCGGCACAAGAAAGAGTGACAGGACTAGCCACTATTTATATTTAAAATAATATTTGTCATTAGCTAAACGCAGCATAATAGATGATTTCACAGCAAGAAAAGTTAGATTATGAAAATGCAATAGAAATTGTTGAAACGCATTTAAGTCCATTTTTAGAGAGATTTGTATGAACCAATTAATGTTTTTACCATGATTTATATAATTAATTTCTATATTTAATGTGTTGTAATAATTATGTTTATTAACTAAGGGCTCTTTAGGTATATGTAATTTTATTTCAATTTTGTTAGATACTGCATTGTCCTTTTTATTATATGATTGACTGTTTGTTAGTTACTATTATTATAAACCATTTATTTACTAATTTATCTAATGATTTCTTATAACAGTGTAATAAAATGTTAAAATTATATTATCTTTGATATAAAAACTATAGTTCATGCATAATAATTCTTCTATGATTAATTTATTAAATCCCAAATAATACTTCAATCAACAGTACCTTTTCAAATAATTGCTCGCATGTTCGTTTTATTTTCAAAATCACGTAAGACATAGCTAGCCAGATATACTTTTTGTTTAGTCTGATTCACATTATCTAACTTGATGTGTGATTGAACTGTTCTAATATTTTATAAAATAGAGATATGGGAGCCACATTAAACAGTTCGCAGGGGGCCCCAAATTGCCTAGGATCAGCCTTGTAAAAACCCGTACAATTATACTGTAATAATGACATTAAAATAAAACTAGTCATCAACGCAATCCGTATTGTCCTTCATAAACGAACATACATTAAGTCTTTGAAATTGCTAGTCTTACCAAGTACTTACAGAACCTCTCCATTTAGAAGACGTATAAGTTACTCCAGAAGAGATCCATCCTCTTATTTTACAAAGATTCATAAATAATCTTTGATATGTTTTTAAACTCCTCTTGTTGCACTTCTCTGGACATTTCAGAGGCCCGTAAAGTTTCTTATACAAATTAATGATTTGTTTTACGCTTACCCTCAACTCGTCTGGCCACCCAGGTAGTTCCCCGAGTTACCAGAAGATGGAAGGGGCGGTTGTAAACCAGCAACAGATGGCAACACACCCAAGTTAGGACTCCCAAGAAGGACCCGGAGACATTTTTCCGATAGCGACCAGGGGGCATCCCCGAGAAATGTTCAAACATTTTTCTCACAGTGATCTTAAAGAGTTTCCCCGAGGAGGACTCCACAAAGGGACAGGTGGTGGTGTCTCACACCTAGGATGATGGCGTTGGACTATAAGGGCCGCTTTATTCGACAATTTTAGCAGAACAGCCTGATTACGGACGTGAATATTGTTTTGCTGCACTCATTACACATTGGCAGTTCCAACAGTTTTTATTCTGACGAGCTGACTAAATGACGTACGGAAATTTGACGCATGAAGATAAAGGTAAGCCTATTCTTTGCGTGCTTGAAATTAGGTTTTATTTTTAAGGTTAGACTTTTTATAATTGTTTTCTTTGCCTAAGAACTAAAAAGGGGCCTACTGGAATATTTGTGGAAACATTAAACTTCAAGCTTCAAATAGTAGACACATGCATAGAATAGAAACATAACTGAAGAAATAAACACGCAGATTCAAATACACCTCTCATCAACCCTCTCTTTTAAAAAAAAACAATACTTTATACATTGGATCACGTAACAGTTACAGAAATGTCCTAATCAAGATCAACTCATCTTGTTCTAAACACAAATTGCATGTCTTTACAATAATGAATTTTATGAAAAATTTAATTTAATTCCTTTATATTACTCTCTAAAGTCTTTTAAAAATGAGAATTTATTCTTGAAAACCCGAAAAAGTAAAAAAAACACCATTGAATCTTGTAAGAAAGATAGGCCTATATGAACAACCCTAAGAAGACATGTTATCACATATACACGTGACACAACAGCTGTAGGAACTAGTGCCCATTCTCGATACGCCACTGCATGTCTATCAACAGGTAAGAAGCTACCGACATTATCTATGGGGGGAGGGTGGGGAGGGGGGAGCAGCAGGCAATCTACTAATTGTGAATATTAGAATAACGTATTTATATCCACTCAGACATTATTTATATGGAACTAGTCATCCTTCCCATCAAGGGAAATAATTATACTCTGAACCGAATGATCATATTTCAAGATACCGACTATTGAAAGGATTAGTTTTTTTCAGCCATGCGTTTTACTGCCCCTTCTGGTTATTCGCTTCTGTACTAATTATACTAAAGTAAGGTTGAATTTAGAGGAAGTGTACCCACATTCACGTGGAGGGAGTGGAAAACTATTTAGGACAAAACACCCTCAGCACACCCGACTGGGATCGAACTCCGATCTCGCCTTCTTCAGCAGTATAGTATATGGCGAGAGTAGCACCTTAGACCATGCGACCACAGAAGCATTTAATGATACATTTTTTAATTAAAAAAAGCATACAAACTTATTTATTTTATAAGATACTACCCAGTTAGCCATTTTGAAAAAAACAACACAAAAATAAAAAAATATATAAAATTTTCAAAAAATAAATCGGCATTAGACTGCCTTTAATTTTAGAGCTAGAGATAAAATTACACTTTCACCTTGATATATTACCATAAATACCAAGTTTGAACGAAATGTAGCCCCAAGTAAAGACGGACTAGTTCGGGAGCTTTGAAAACGTCAAGATCCTTCACAATCTCGAGGTAAAGAATGTTCACGATCACAATACTCTCTATACATGCAAACGTAAAAATAAAGTTATTAGCTAATGCCTAAAATAGGGCAGTTAGTAATTGAAATGTCCGAAATTTATTTAATTAACTATCAAAGAAAAAATAAACTTTCAATCCGAACTAATTGAGAATTGAGACTGTTCGGATTAGCCAAAATTCGCACTAACCATGAAAATACGGACGGGTCTTGGGGTAGAAATTGGAGTGAGTGCCCTTTCCCGCAATTTGTACCGTAGTTTTACACTGCTGTAATTATTATTTTTAGTCAAAGAGAACATTAGTGTTGACTACCGCTTATAAATATTAAACATTTATTTTCAATTGATCACAATTCAAATGTAATGAGTTGGTTATCAATAAAATAAATTTAATTTTAATAGGATTTTTCTAATCTTTCATTAATAATAAGTTGACTACTTTTCGAATATAAAACATGACAGTAAAGTTATTATTTATGGCTTCCATTAATATGAATGTTTTTTTATGTAACAATAGTTCAACCTAAGATTTTGTCTAAAGAAACGTATCGTCGAGCTGTAAAAAAATGTCCTATTATCTTTTTCTTCCTCCCTTAATGAAAAGTAAACAAAGCGCTTGCATTCTTGAAAGAGAAGCGGAAAGCAAGAGTTAGAACAATACAATCTAGGCCTATATCTTCACATAACGCCCTTTCTCGCAAAGTAAATAGCTAATAGCCTGTCTCCTTCCAGAGATAACAGGTGTACCTTGAATAACTTACAGGTGAACATTTGGAAGCACCTTTTAGAAAATTACAAAAACTACTTTTTTTAAGGTCAACATGGGTAACATTTACCATGAAATTATTATTGTTCATTTATAAATAATGATACTATCGATCAAAAGTAAAAATTATACATCCTATGACTTGACGTATGGATACGTGTAAGCCTATTATATATTATTATTATTATTATTATTAGCACCGCGCCTTACTACCCGTTCGGGTTATACGCACTTACGCTAATGTGTAATGGTAGGGTGATTGTGAGATGAAATGGAGGACCTACAGTTAAACGTGGAATCCGAACCACGGTGGAGGCCTGGCATTTCCCACATTCACAAGATGTCATGTCAGAGGTGAAGGAAGGGTTTGGCAATCAGATAAATCTGTACCAGGACCAAGGATTGAACCCCGGACCCCTAGCACAGAAGTCCAACACCTTACCCCTATACCACCATGTCACCTCCTATTATGTAGATCTAGCAACTTTTTATAACCATCCTATTTTGTTTGATAGATTCAAATATACCAATTTAATATTAGTCTATTTTATATTAAATGTGTGTGACTATTTCTACTACAGAAGACAGGAAGATGTCACCTTCGTGCATTGAATTAGTCCCAAATGTTTCCTAATTACCTGGGAGCTCTTCCTTCACAAAATTTGCGCTTTTCAATTTATCTTTATCAATTTCCATTTTTATAAAGTAATTTAGCAACCGGGCCTATTAATTGTTAAACCAGATATGAACAATAATAAGAATACTAATGCGGTTATATGCAGCCTCCATTATAAGGCAGTGTAGTTTTAATGAGTGAAATCATTTGCCTAACTTTTAAGTTTTTAGTAAAATATGTGAACGCATATTCCCAAAACGCCTTCACACATTTTTGTAACAAAATAAAATGTTACCTTTATCACAAGCGGGATTTAGACCAGGAATATAAACATCAGATCAATTATCATTAAAGTTGTTATCTTTTCTTTACAATCAATTTAAAAAAGATCGGTCATCTTGTTTGGTGTTAATTCATTTCGAAAAGGCCTTCGATAATGGCAACAAGGACTTGTCTATAAACTTCATAAATTAAGAATACATATCAGCTATGTATGAATAATATATTTCTTCCTCTTCGACGGTAGAGTTACTATTGTCATCAAAGAGTCCTTCCCAGGAAATTAAAACCATTTTATTGAATCCCGCTAGGGTCAGTTATTTCTTCTTGGTTGTACACACGAGTATTATATATAGCTGACATGCCTAGAACGAGGAATTAACAAATAAATAGTTTTCAGTAAGCAGATGACACAGGATTTTCGGCGACTTGTGGGATAGTACCAAAAACAAACGAATTTCTAAAAAGACAAATCGACAAAGTTCTAAAAGTAGAGTGGTTGTGACAGTTGGCGTCTTTCAATAAATGCAGCAAAAACTGTCAAACGCTTTGGACCAACTTAAATTAACAAAGGACTCTTTTAGGCTTCCGTTGAATTGATCTGTCGACCCAAGCGTTTAAATGTGTTTTATTTTCAATTTTTTGCTTGTTTTGTAGAAGGTAAGTGGTTCAATTTTCAGAAATGTTTGGTATATTTTCATAAGAAATGTTTTACCTCTAGACATAGTTGCTACTAAGCTATTTGTTTGTTTAGACTTGTGTTTCATGCAGTTTTGAGCCATTGTGGAACTTTCCATGGCGACCACGTGGCTCGCAATCTTTCCTATCCAGTGAGAATAATTTGCACAAGAGTTAGTTAGACGAGTATACGCAAAATTTTTATTTTATTTTAATCAGAGCAAAAAATTAAAAATTTTGGGCAGAGTTCAAGGAGGATTTTCATTTTTGTTTAATGAAAGGAGGGATTAAAATAAACCTATTCACTCAATTAATTTCAAAACCAAACTAAAATTAAGTATTGTGTTCATCTTTATCGTTGATTTTAATTTAACATAACCTAGGGGATATCATTGTATAAAATGATATGTTTAATTTCTAGGTTTTTTTAATCTGTTTATCTAGCGCAGTGTGTTTATTCTTGTTATTTTTCCTTAGAGGTCAGAATGCCAAACAGGAGAATTTGCAACGAGCTATAGAAGCTATTTAAAAAAAACTATTCTTTAGCCGTACGCACTGCAAGTAGGCAGTTCAAAATTCCTGAGTCCACCTTGAGAAATAGGCTAGAGAGAAATGTTTTAGAAAGCATACCTTTGGTTCAAATTCACAACTAAGTGTCGATACGGAAAAAGAAATTATCCCGTCAACTCGAAAAACTTCAGACAGTTGGGCTCGCGCCAACACAATACGATACAAAACATCTGGCATACTTTTGAGGGGAAACACTGTGTAAGAAACATACTTTCAATATCGAACTGAAGATTGCCGGGAAAGCTTGGTTCACATCGTTTATGAAGAAAAATCCATATTTAAGTGCCAGGGAAGAGCAAGGAATCGAGCAAGAAAAAACAGAAGGCATGAAATAGCGGAGAAGTTAAAATATCTCTAATTCTTTGTTCATCTATTTTTACCGAAAATTATATGGAGATACCAAGGTTGCATCTGGAACTGCGACGGGATTGGGCTACAAATGAATAACGAACTCGGTAAAGAAATTGCAGCGAAAAGCAATAAGGTTAATTATATCGTCACCATTGCCGAAAAAAGGAGACGGTCACTATTCTGGCTTGTCGCACTGCGGAGGGGCAATTTTTTACCCCCTTATTGTATTTTCAAAGACGTTTACACCAAACCTACATTTGAGTGAGGTGCACCAACAGGTTTAGTAGTGAAGATGAGAGAGAGGCACCGCCAAGTTTAGCAGAGGAGAAGGTACGAATTTCGACTAGGGTCTAAAGTCAGACTAGCAGGGTTTGACGTACTGCAAGGTGTTACAGCCATACGGGAAAGATAGTAAACAGCGCTCCATTACTTTGTTGTTGTTTTGTGGAAACCGCAGTTCCACTTGCTCAACTGTGACTGCACTAATCAAAACTTAATTTTCGGCAAATTCAAAACTTTTTCAGGTATGTGTTCTTGATTTTTTTACTCGTAGTGTTTTAGTATTAGCTGTAAGGCCGTTAAAGCGTCGTGTTAGGTATGTTCTAGGCTTTTAAATTCTCTTTTAGTTTAATCGATTGCCTCTCGTTCTAGGCCGTACGTAACCTCAAAGTTTTAACCACGCAGTGGTCTAAATTCCGACTACCGCTGGTGGTCTAAAGTTTGACTAGTAGTCGAACTTTGGACCAAAGCCCCCAAGGAGGCTAATACTTGTCGTTTTTGTTTCAGAATGCCCAGAAAGAAGCCCAAATATGTTCCTAAAAATAAAAGACGTCAATGGGGTGAAGAGGACATGGCAAAAGCAATCCGTGCCATTAGGAGGGAAAAGATGGGCACTCTTAAAGTATCTAAAACTTTACACGTACCTTGTGGTACATTGCGCGATCTTAGCAAAAAGGTTGACGTATCACCTTCTAAATTAGTGACAGCTAAGATAGGAAGGAGGACAATACTAGGAAATGAACTCGAAAAACAATTAGCTGATTATTTAGTTCATATGGAAGCAAACTTTTATGGGTTTTACTTAGGGGTCCTTCAACGTATGGCATTCCAACTTGCAACTATAAACGGCGTTAATCACCCTTTCAAGCAAGGTCAAGCAGGCCGCGCTTGGTTTAATATCTTCCTAGAGCGCCACAAAGATACGCTGCCTCTACGTAAACCATGTGAAACTTCTTTTTCTCGCGCCTTAGGTTTCAATAAAGAAAATGTCAGTGCTTTGTTTTCAATTAATAGAAGAGGCCTAGCTTAAACACAAGTATCCATCTGATCGAATATACAATGTGGATGAAACCAGCCTGACCATTGTACAGCGTAAAATTCCGCAAGTAATTGGAAGGAAAGGTTAACGTCAAATTGATGCCATCACATCTGCAGAGCGAGAAGCAACGGTCACAGTTATAGCATGCATGAGTGCCTCTGGGCATTATGTTCCACCTTTCATTATATTTCCCAGAAAGAACATGACTATCCAACTAATGAGAGGGGCTCCCCCAGGCTCGGTTGGAGTTGCACACCCATCAGGTTGGGTTCAAACCAACATTTTTACCGAATGGTTCCAGCATTTTGTGGGAAAAGTGAACCCATCTGAGGACTCTCCAGTTCTCCTAATCTTAGATGGACACTACAGCCATGTTCATAATTTTGATGTGATTGAATTGGCACGAAGCAATCAAGTGACAGTTGTGTCATTGCCACCACACTGCTCGCACAAGCTTCAGCCTCTGGACAAAACCTTCATGGGACCCCTGAAGACACATTACAGTGAAGAAATAAGACAGAGGCTTCTTCATTCAGACAGGCCGTTGTCTCCATATGACATGATGGAGCTCTTTGGAAAAGCATATTTAAAAGTGCAAACAGGAGAGATCGCCATGAACGGTTTCAGCAAAACCGGTATTTTCCCAATGAATAAAATCTTTTCGCCGACGCTGATTTTCTGGCTTCAGCGCATGAATCGGCGAAATCCTGCAGTCCTAAGGCTACACCCCATGAAAATAATCAAGTGATATCTCACTTTGACAACCAACTTCCTGCATCTAAGCCACGCGAGTCATTGCTTGCGGATAAACCTGTAAAAGTCCTACCGAGGATCCTCAACACGGCTCTTCAAGCGGACTGAAACATGTCAGTCCATATGAGATCGTCCCTGTGCCATCAAAAAACGAAAAGTGAGCAACAGAGGCCGCAAGGCTGTAGGAGCTTGTGTGATCACTAGAACCCCCTACAAAGAAGCTTGTGTTAAATCATTAAAATATTCTGCCGACAACCCAAAAAATGTCATCAAAAAGAAATTAAATTTTGGGGGAATACTTCGGAAACCAAAATATTAGAAGAAGAAGAAATATAAAGGGAAGCCAAAGAAACGCTTGATGAAGGCAGTTATTCGAAAGATTATGATGGTGCCGAAAATATTGTTGACGACAGCATAAGTGATTTGGAGTTTCCTGTGGGTGAAAAAAGCCAGATGATGAAGATGCGGTCTGTAAATTTTTGCCAAGGACTGTTTTACGATGATCACAAAGGAGAATTGTGGGTAATGTGTGTTATGTGCCACCTTTGTATATTGTTGCGACAACTTTTATGCTATTAGTTCAGAAGTTACAAGTGAAAAAGAAAGTGGTAGTCAAAATTTGTAGCTTCTCCTCTAATGAAGATGAAAGAGACGCACCGCCAGGTTTAGTAGTGAATATGAGAGGCGCACCACCAGGTTTGGTAGTGAATAAGAGAGAGAGCGAGAGAAAGCGTTTATATCAACGGAGAGTTAGTTATGGATTGGATGACAATATTTTATCCCAAGAAAACCGGAAGATAACAATTTGCTGAAACTTGATGGGCATATTTCTCATATGAACAGCCCAGACATGCTACAAGTCATCGCAGATAATGATGTTATTACCCTTAACTTACCCAGTCACACGACACATTATCTACAGATTTAAGACTTTAAAAACAAATTTCAAAGATACTTGTGGAAAGTTGGTCACGGTTTGATAAGGAACACAAAAATTTCAAGAAAGGATTTCAGGTAACTTTTAAATTCAGCATGGTCTCACTACGCTAACGTTCAACTTACAACCTCTGCCTTCCGTGCCGCTGGCATTTGTTCTCTAAGCATGGATACGATTCTCGAAAATGCCTTTTGTTATCCTGTGACTAAGATGCTCAACAATGAAACCATTAACAACCTCCTAGCACACCTTCATTCACTCCATCTGTTCCAACAACCACACCGACAACATCATTGGTAAGTTCGCACCCCTTCTTAGAAGTTTTACCCTAATGTCAGCAGTCAACATTTCTCTCCGCAAGTTAAATTGACACCATAAAACGTACTAAAACAAATTTCACCTATTTATTACAGTTTAAAACATTCAAAAGCATAAAGGACGCAGAGTGCAACAAACGTCACTGATTACGATTACATCAATAACAAAAGAAATAAGAACAAAGCCGCTTTTAAAGAGAAAATAACCTAGCAAAATATAAGAAACAAGGTGTCTGTGACCCAAGAAAATCTAAATTAACAAAAAAGATTAAAAGTACAAGACGTAAAAGGTCGAAATATGACTCTCCTATTCCATCGATCTCATCTGGTGAAGAAAAAGATTAAACGGAATTTTTGTCAGACAAAGTCAGGGAAACCAGTGGTGACGAATGCGCATAGAGCTTAGAATTTTACTCTGTCGAGACTTCAAAATTGTACTGGATGAAGAGAATAGAATTTCATGCAACTTGTTCTATGTATGAAGAACAACAAGTGTATTTATTGACTGTGGTGTCGAAGAAAACCCGCAGAAGAGAAGAAACAAATTACAAGAATTTATATTAGAGTAGTACCCAATGGTAAAACAAATTTATATTATTATTATTATTACTATCATTACCTTTTATATTTTGTACTAATAAAATATCCAATAAACTTTCTAACAATGTATAATACATTTTGATCCAAATAAGTAATTTGCATGTTTTCAAACAAAATCAGTCTTATCTACCCGATTATGATAGATTACGTAAAATGGAATTTAAATAAAGGCTTTGTCTTATCAAAAATAAAAATAAAATCGGAATATTGCTCCCTAAATATATCTATACCTCAAATATCAAATAATTATGTGTTAACTATTTCTAAAAA
>CABEEJ010011670.1:0-10374 GCA_901482245.1 Timema douglasi | reverse complement strand
GGGCTGCTGTATATACCTAAATGTTGACTGTCAGAAGTCAGCTGTGAGCTGTCAGTCAGCACCAAAGAAGCCACGGGGCTACTGTAGTACAGATCATTATACAGTAGTACAGGTCTCGGGCTCAATCTTCGGTGCTTCCAGATTTTCTCTGAAGCAGCAGGGCCGAAACGGGGTCATATCAGCTTTGTGAGGACAAATGTGGTGCTACTGGAATAAATAGGTAGCAGCTCTGATCTATAAAACTGAGATTAATGGTCGGGGGGGTTCAGTGCCATCCTCTACCCACATAAGTTGGGACTCTGCCAAAAAAAAACCCAGCGAACTCTCAGCCTATATGGCTCCATTCTGAGCCATGTTTATTTTTTTTCTAACACAAGGAACATTTTTCTGACATTCAGTTAATTTGACAAACCTGCCCTGACATTTTGCCTATTACTGTAGTCTACTTCAGAACTTATTAAAAGAATTAATATAATGAAGTGTTTGTTTGTCATGAGCACTGAGCGATATCCACCGCACACAGGGGGCTGACATTTTAAAATTAGTACAGACCTGTGCACCTTATAGTTGGATTTTTAAACTTTTGATTAGATTTTCTAAAAAACAATGTCAGAAGAAAATGAAATAAAGAAGCGTAACCCCTATCCTGTCAACTCCTGGTACAGTACTACTTCTGTTAACTTAACCTATAATATCCTCTCACCAATCCGCGGGCCATCATTTTAATTTATTTTCTTATCCCTTCTTTCACAAATTATTTGTTTCACACACGTTGAACGGTGTTTGAACTAATGTCGGTGAATGTCTGCTAGATGATGTTTATGATGCGAAGTCATCATATGCTGACAGACGTCATACTCGAGGTGGGCACTGAACTCTTTCACGCCCACAAGGTCGTTCTAGCTGCGGCCAGCCCTTACTTCAAGGTAAGATTCACCCCACTACCCCTTTTCACATATTCTACATACTCTCTCACATTCTTGTGGCAAACAGGTTCAAATGTTGATTATTTAATCATTTTTAATATCTAACAGATCCTTCACTTAAATGTAACCCACCTCGGTGGCGTAGTTGGCTAACGCGCTAGTCGTGTTGAGCTCGACTGCCGAGGACAAGGAGATTGAGGTTCGAATCTTGGTCAGGTGAACTGGGGGTGGTTTTTCCTAAATGGTTTTCCACTCTCTCTCCACGCAAATGCGGGTTCACTTCCTCTAATTAAACCTTCCTAGTTCCTTATCCATTAGCGTCATTAGTACTTAAAGCATATAGCCCGAATGGGTAGTAAGACGCGGTGCTAAATAATAAAAACTTAAATGTATCATAACAAACAAAATATCTAAAAATTTTATGAAATCTATAACCTGTTACTCGCTTTGGTGGCTGTATGGTCTAATGTGCTACTCTCGCAGTAGACTAGACTGCAGATGGCGGGGAGATCGAGGTTCGAATCTCAGTCGGATATACTGAGGGTGGTTTTTCTAAAATGGTTTTCCACTCTCCCTTCATGCAAATGCGGCTATACTTCCTATAACCATAACCTCCCTAATCCCTAAAAACATTAGTGTAACTAATAAATAAGTGTATATAATGCGAACGAGTAGTAAGATGCAATGATAAAAAATGATTTAACTTATTAGGAATTTATTTGGTTTGAAGAAACTTTTAGAAAATACAAACACATTAACTTACGGACAACAATGGTAGCATTTTGTTACATATTATTATTTTTATTTTACAGGTATTAGTAATATCTATCAAAAGTGATGGCCGCAGATGACATGACTTGATGTATGAACACATAAAATTAGATTTTAATAACTTTTCTAGCTCTGTAGCTTGTAGCTTAAAAATGGATAACTTTTTCTCAACACTATGGCTCACACAAACATAGCTATCATTTTGCTTGTTTGACTCTGCTATTGATGATAGACCTCCATACAGTGGACTACTTAAATTAACATTAATAACATTTATTATTATCATGTATGGTACTATAAATTAATGTATTACCTATATAGAACGTTTAAAACATTATATATACACTAATATATCCAATTTTCATAATCCATCTCTGTTACAAGGGGCAAGTTCAATAGATACAGGAAATGGTTCCGAAGTTAGGTCAATCGCAATCCGCGTGGGGGCTAATTCAAACGGTGAGATGCATTCGGATCGAAGCAATATTTTTTCCATTCTTCTGAAAGTAAAGCTTAGCTTGTAGGTCGTACAAAGGTGTTGTGAATATCTCCCTGGGGCTTCAAATGGAACAACGCCCGGACAATGTCCACCCTCAACCAAAAAAAGTGACCGTTTGTTACAGGCTATGTTTACCGGGGGTCTGCGCGAGTGTGAGATGGCGCGAGTGAAGCTCCAAGGAGTCTGCCCCACGGCCATGGCCAGACTCATGTACTTCATGTACACGGGGCAGATCAGAGTGACCGAGGTCACCGTGTGTCAGCTCCTTCCCGCGGCCACAATGTTTCAGGTCAGTTGCGATGCTCTTGTGCTGACACCAGTGCTTCAAACCATTGGTTCACATAGTTATTAAAAATTACCCTTCCTTCACCTCTGACAAGACATCTTTGTGAATGTGGGGAATACCAGGCCTCCACCGTGGTTCGGATCCCACGTTAAACTGTAGGTCCTTCATTTCATCTCACAATCACCCTAGCATTACACATTAATGTAAGTGCTTATAGCCCGAACGGGTAGTAAGACGCGGTGCTAATAATAATAATAATAATATTAAAAATTGTATTTTTAATGTATGTGTATGGCATTATAAGTCTTATATGTTAATTAGGCTAATGGCTACAGGCAAAACAGATCTTCGAAACTAAGTTGATAGCTTTTGATGAAGATAGATCAGGAAATGATTGTCAGCTTAGTATAAACGGAAAACTGTGAGAACAAGTGAATGATTTTGTGTATCTGTGCAGAATGTTAGTTGTAAAAATGGAAGGATGGATGGTGAAATCGACAGGTGGGTTAGTGCATCTCGGGGAGTAGTTGGATGTAAGTGGACTATTGCAAAGAATGAAGTAATATCGAAAGAGACATAGATGGCGGTATATAAAAGTGTGTTAACGTCAACATTGTTTTATGGATGTGAAGCGTGGGTTTGTCAGGAGAAACACAAGAGCAAGGTGAATGCGGTTGGAACGAGATATCTAAGAAATGTGTGTGGAAAAACTGGTTACGTGTCATCTGCGGGTAACTAACCAAGCTTACGCTTACCGAGTGAGCCACCGCGTGCGATTCGATAACCCAACCCGTGATAGTGCCACTGGAGCTTCTAAGGAGAAACTTATGTCAAGTATAGATTATTTTTGTAAATAATAATTAGATTGAGATCTCCACGTTCTCGCAGGCGCCTCACTCTGAATTGGAGGAGGTCAATCCCTTTCCACCCATATCGTGACACGAAGAATGAGTCAACAAAGCTTTATACAAGCAGTTCACTTGCTCATTAGTCATGTCACAATATGGCTGGAAGGGGATTGACCTCCTCCAATTCAGAGGAGACACCTGCTGGATATAGGAGGCGGGCCACCCTGTATCATGGTTAGTCGGCTGTGAGATGGGTTCTTAAGTGCGTCCTTGACTCTAACTTCTGGGCATAAGGATGCTTTGAAAAGGAATGGAATAAGTAACAGGAAGCTATCCTTTAAAATGATTGAGGAACGCGGTTAGATCGACATTAGCTCTACTACTTTTAGCGAAAAATGACAATATAAAGGCTTGGTCATTCATTTTACTTTCTATTTAAATTGCAGTGCTCATATTTTTGGTTTCAAGCATTTAGATTATTTCTTGCCTGTCCAATTAAGAAGCGTGCTTTGTTTTGTGCAATCCCAGGTGACCAACGTTATAGACGCGTGTTGCGTGTTCTTGGAGAGGCAGTTGGACCCGACGAATGCGATCGGGATTGCCAACTTCGCGGAACAGCACGGTTGCAAAGACTTGTATCACAAGGCAAACCAATTTATCGTGCAACATTTTACGCAGGTTTGTTCATTAAAGTACTAATTACTCTAATGGATTAGGAATTGGGAAGGTTGAATTAGAGGAAGTGAACTCGCATTTGCGTGGAGGGAGAGTGGAAAAACAATTCAGGAAAAACCACCCCCAGTTCACCCGACCGAGATTCGAACCTCGATCTCCACATCCTCAGTAGTCGAGCTTCAACACGACTAGCGCGTTAGCCAACTACGCCACCGAGGCGGGTGTCGGTTAAAGATCAGTTTCAACTCTAATTTAACCATACGGTATCGTATCTTATTAATCTAGGAAAGGGTCGAATCAGTTAGTCTTATTGTCCGGTCGGCTTAGCCACAGCTTATGCTAACTCATGAACAAAAAGATAAAGTAAGTGATTTACAAAATTGCACCAGCATCTACCTGGAGAGGGACTTGAAAATTACATTTATAATATGTCATGAGTTGTCGAGGATGTAACCTTGCTCTCCCTTTTAAAACCTGCTCCCCTGACTTCTGTTAACTTAAGCCTGTTTAGTCTGGTTTCCCCAGTGACAGGGAGGCAAGGGTTCGAATCCTAACAGGGCGCACTGAGGGCGGTTTTTCTTAAACCAGTTTCCTGCCTGTCCTTTGACTCATACGGGACTTAATTTCCACTAAACTCTACCTTTCTCATACCTACAATTTTAGGGTAGTATGTTTATAATTTGAATGGCTACTATTTATTTAATTATTATTTAAGTATGATTTTGTGTCCAATAAAATATTATTAAGTGGTTTTTGTTTATAGGTTCAATAAACTTATAATTTAAATGATCAACTTTTATAAACAGAGGTTCTTTTTATTAATAAAAAGGTGACCTGGTGGTCTAGGAGTAAGGTGTCAAGACTTCTGTGCTGGAGGTCCAGGGTTCAATTCTCGGTCCCGGCACAGATTTATCTGATTACCAAACCCTTCCTTCACCTCTGACAAGACATCTTGTGAATGTGGAGAATGCCAGGCCTCCACTGTGGTTCGGATCACACGTTAAACTGTAGGTCCTCCATTTCATCTCACAATCACCCTACCATTACACATTAGCGTAAGTGCGTATAACCCGAACGGGTAGTAAGACGCGGTGCTAATAATAATAATAATTTATTACTAAAAGATTGGATTGTTGTTAATTGAAAAATTTAGATATTCAAGGGATTTATTTTGGATTAATTAAGTTATCCAAGTTAAATCGTGGAGACGACACGTGTTTGTTCCTGTTAAATACGATCTTAACTGTCGTCGCTGTTGACAGATCTGCCAAGAAGAAGAGTTCTTGCAACTGTCGGCTATCCAGCTCGTTGCCCTCATCAAGAAGGACGAGCTGAACGTCCAGGACGAACGCCAGGTGTACAACGCCGTCCTCAAGTGGGTCAAGTACGACGAGGAGAAGCGTTACCCACGCATGGAGCACATCTTGTACGCGGTGCGTTGCCAGTACCTCACGCCCGACTTCCTGCGGGACCAGATGAAGAATTGCGACGTTCTCAAGAAGTTGCCGGCATGTAGAGAGTACCTCGCGCAGATATTCAAGGTAGGCCGACACGCCGCGGAGGCTTCGTACAGCCACACGCAAAAGTAGCTTTCAAGACCAATTTTGTAAACTATTTGCTATAGATCAGGGGTTTCCAGCTTGTGGCCCATGATGCCCACCAAGTTTCTCGGAAATGTAATATACCGGAGTAAAACTTTTGTATTTAGGCGAGAGAGATGAAAAGTTTTGACTTGCCCAGGGAAAATCCATGAAAGCACCAACAGATTTTCATTCAGTACCTAATAAACTTAAACTTAACTGTACTATATTTTTTTAATAAATGAGGACCACATTTCCTTCCACCCACTAGTCGACGACGGTGTGGGCCGCCACAACTAGAGTCTTGAATTTAATTTTGGCCCTCAGGAACTTTCAAGTTGGTAGCCCTTTTATAGATGAATCATTATTTTAATATTAATTTTATACAGCTTTGTCTTAATACCCCTTATGGGTATGCAGGGAAGAGACCTGCTTCGGTGGTTGGATGGCTTAGGGCAAGATGTCAGCAAAAGGTTGATTGCGATCGACTCGTCGATGCTGCAGCAATTTTCACTTGATCGCGTAAGGAAACTATACCCTCACGAAAAGACAAGCTTGCCTTACGTAGTGTAGTCCGTCACGGTAAGACTGCCACCTTTCAGGATAAACGGAATGCACATTTTATTTATTTTATATAATGGCAGGGGCATAAGTATTGAATAAAATGTTGAATTTAAGGAATAAATACAAGATTTATATATATAAAAAAAATTAAAAGTATAGTGGAGAAACGAAGGGTGGGACCTTTGATAAATGTAAAAATTGATCGGAGCCTATAAAGGTTGCCAACACCTGCTCTAAGGCATCACTCTCGCAATAGACTGGACTGTCGATGACGGGGTGTTTGTGGTTCAAACCCCAATTATGTGCACTGGGGGTGGTTTTTACTGGTTTACTATCTAAACTCCTTCCATGCAGATGCGGTTACATTTCCTCTAAATTTAACATTTCTTGTCCCTAACACATTAGTATAGCCTAGCACACGTGAACACATGAAACAAAGGGGTAGTAAGTAAGATGTGATGATCCCCAAACAAAAATTATTATTATTTTTTAATTAACAAACTTTAATTTGGCTTCGAGATCATTTAATTATTTGTTCTCTCTTCGACTTTGTTCCGAGTTGATGAAATGGACTTGGCTCACCCCCTAACGTAAGGTTTGATTGATTGCAGGACCTGACCCTGCACAAGAAGCCCTGCATCAAGGAGAGGACACCCAACACTCGACGTATCATATATATAGCCGGCGGCTACTTGCGCCATTCCCTCGACATCTTGGAAGGGTACAACGTCGATGACAAGACCTGGGCCCAGTTGTCGAAACTTACGGTACCACGGTCCGGACTGGGCGGAGCATTTCTTAAGGTATTCTGCCAGGTGTCGTTTGTTTTAAACCCGAATTGGGGAGGATGGGGGAGATCAAATTCCTGGGTGTACAAAATATTGATATAGACATTCCTTGAAAATAATCTCGGAATTTATACTCAATTCCACTTGCATACTATCGACCTCAGTGGTCTTGGGGTAAATTGCTCGCCTCGGGACCCATTGTTTTGTGGGTTCAAACGCAGCCGGGGTCGACGGATTTTTCTTGAGCGATAAAAATTCGTAGCACAACTTCCTTCGAGAGTTAAGTAGAGCCATTGGTCCCATGTCGAGTAGGGCACGTAAAAGAATCCTGGGAGGTATATGCGAAAATAACTTAACCAGAAAAATTGGCAAGCTCTTCGGGAAAAGGTACGGTAAAGTTGGATATAAATATATAAAAAGGAACAAACACAAAATGGCTTTTACAATGAAAAGAAGAACACAGTTCACACTTTACACTGCTGCCACTGGACAAAGAGGTAATGGCTGTCTCTCGAAGAAAATCTAATCCTTTGAACCAGGTTTTCATTCTTTCGGAACTTGTCAGGAGGATTGCGAAACGCACGGCTTTTCCTAAAAAGAGTAAACAAACAAAAAAAAACCAAAGGGAGAAAAAAAGAAATGGTAAAGAATAATAGGACACTTAGATAGAAACATGTAAAAGGAATGAATAACATAAAGGACCATCAAACTTGTATTAAACATGTTAAACTAAACATATTAATGATATATCAAACTATTCCCTATTTTCCTGATCCATCATCGTCATTATTTCCAGCCTGTGGCCACGTCATTTGAATAAAATGCCTCCATCTTCTTTCCTTGTATTATTCTTCGTCCTTTATTTGCTTCCAATCTTCTCTCTCTTGACCCGCCTCGGTGGCGTAGTTGGCTAACGCGCTAGTCGTGTTGAGCTCGACCGCTGAGGACGGGGAGATCGAGGTTCGAATCTCGGTCGGGTGAACTGGGGGTGGTTTTTCCTAAATGGTTTTCCACTCTCCCTCCACACAAATGCAGGTTCACTTCCTCTAATTCAACCTTCCCAATTCCTAATCCATTAGAGTAACTAGTACTTAAAAGCGTATAACCCGAACGGGTAGTAAGACGCGGTGCTAAATATTATTATTATTCTCTCCCTTGCACACTTGCTGTTATCTGCCACTGTTTGCTAAGTTTAGAATTGTATCGATAGATCTTTTAGTTTTGTTGTGATACCTAGGAAAGGTAAGGAAATAGGGTTTATTTAATTAGTTTCAAAGGGGAATCATTTTCAGACATAAATATTTCCTTTCCTTTAAAAGTGATCATATTTTTAGGGTGCGGCTTATTTTCGGGTCATTACGATAAATAAAGTTGTATGTTGTATGCAGGGCATGTTTCGTGCTGTCGTATGTTGTATGCAGGGCATGTTTCGTGCTATGTCGTATGTTGTATGCAGGGCATGTTTCATGCTATGTCGTATGTTGTATGCAGGGCATGTTTCATGCTATGTCGTATGTTGTATGCAGGGCATGTTTCGTGCTATGTCGTATGTTGTATGTAGGGCATGTTTCGTGCTATGTCGTATGTTGTATGCAGGGCATGTTTAGTGCTATGTTCGTATGTTGTATGCAAGGCATGTTTCGTGCTATGTCGTATGTTGTATGCAGGGCATGTTTCGTGCTATGTCGTATGTTGTATGCAGGGCATGTTTCATGCTATGTCGTATGTTGTCTGCAGGGCATGTTTCATGCTGTGTTTGTTGTCTGCAGGGCATGTTTCATGCTGTGTTTGTTGTTTGCAGGGCATGTTTCATGCTGTGTTTGTTGTCTGCAGGGCATGTTTCATGCTGTGTTTGTTGTCTGCAGGGCATGTTTTATGCCGTGTTTGTTGTCTGCAGGGCATGTTTCATGCCGTGTTTGTTGTCCGCAGGGCATGTTTTATGCTGTGTTTGTTGTCTGCAGGGCATGTTTTATGCCGTGGGCGGCCGCAACAATTCTCCAGGTAGCAGCTACGATTCAGACTGGGTGGACCGATATAATCCCGCGACAGATCAGTGGAGGCCTTGCAGTCCCATGTCAGTGCCGCGGAACAGGGTGGGCGTCGCGGTCATGGACGGGCTCCTGTACGCTGTGGGTGGGTCAGCAGGCACCGAGTGCCACCCCAGCGTAGAGCGGTGAGTCCTCTCGGATAGTGTAACCAGGTGTAGCAACAACACTAGTCAAAAGATGTTTTAAATGTTAACACCCACTTTGGTCTCAGCCGTCACTTTCGCCATAGACAGGACTGCCGATAACAGGGAGGGTGTTTGTTTTCCTCTCTCCTCCCACACAATAAGGGGCACACTTTCTTTAAAGTCACTTTCCTAATTCCTTGCACATTAGCGTAATTAGTGCATAGGGGGGGTATAACCCAGACAAGTATTATGACGCGATGCTAAAAAAACTGTTGACACAAATAATTAATTTTTGTAAAGTTGCTAAAATTGGAAATTTTGGCTTTGTTTTTTGGTATTTAATCAGAGAAAATCTTTTTGAAACTTAGCTTATTGGTTTTTTGTACATTAAGTACATACTAATATCTTATTCAAGCACTTAGTAAACAGCTGTGCTACTCTCCGATTGAATTACATTTTCAAGTGTAATAGTGCCCTTGAAGAGAGACTGTGTCATTGTCTAGTGTAATAGTGCCCTTAAAGAGAGACTGTGTCATTGTCAAGTGTAATAGTGCCCTTAAAGAGAGACTGTGTCATTGTCAAGTGTAATAGTGCCCTTAAAGAGAGAATGTGACATTGTCAAGTGTAATAGTGCCCTTAAAGAGAAAATGTGACATTGTCAAGTGTAATAGTGCCCTTAAAGAGAGAATGTGACCTTGTCAAGTGTAATAGCGCCTCCTATCTTGTGGGAACACCAATAGTTACGACCCCGACGAGGATCGATGGTCCAGCATCAAGCCGATGCACACCAAACGACTGGGTGTGGGTGTGGCGGTGGTCAACAGGCTCTTGTACGCAGTGGGAGGCTATGATTGTACCAACCGTCTCAACAGTGTCGAGTGCTACCACCCTGAGAACAACGCATGGACCATGGTGGCTCCCATGTCCACACATCGAAGTGGAGCAGGTAACTTGCACAAGATTTTCTTACAAACGGACATTCGCAAAACCTTTTAGAAAATATAAACAGATTTTTTACTGTCAACTAGGGGTGTACAAAGCTTCGAAACAAATATCAACTTCAACTTCACTTAAGAAAAAATTCCAGCCTCAACAATCATTAAACTTCACCTCTGACAAGACATCTTGTGAATGTGGGGAATGCCAGGCCTCCCTCGTGGTTCGGATTCCACGTTAAGCTTAAATAATTATTATTAGCACCGCGTCTTACTACCCGTTCGGGTTATACGCACTTACGCTAATGTGTAATGGTAGGGTGATTGTG